>NIPQ01103195.1:0-17684 GCA_002806875.1 Lepidotrigona ventralis hoosana
AACTTTGAGAACAAAACTTTTTAAAATAGTTCGCAACAAACCATTCTTCATCAAATATGTTAAAAAAAAAAAAAGAAATGAAAAGAAAAGAAAAAACGTAAGTTTCTTTTCGAAAGCTTAACTGCTCGATGTTGCGCGTAAACAATGTTGTAATATCGATTTAACATCTATCTCGGGAAGGAGGTTGCCGAAAGATAAAAGAAAATGCATGGGGGAACTTTCCGAGTGGAAGTCGTCTAACACGTAGCCGAGAAGGTGCGACTGGCGAGGAGTTTAGCGACACGTGATCGTAGTTATCGCTAATTCCTTAGGGTGCTATTACGAAAGGCAATGGATAGAGAGCATTAGGCGGGCCGACTGGCTTTCGATGCAGCACATGGCGTAACCATTCACCATTCTAACCCTTCGTCTTTTCACATTCGAAGGGAGACGAGTACGGCGACATCGACCGGATCTCGTTGACGACGGTAACGACAGCAACGTGACTTCGGGAATCACGGGAGGAAAAGAAAGTCTAGGCTCTTTCAATGGTTTTCACACCATCGCGATGGTGCATCGGGGGTTTGAGCTTGTATTTGTGGAACCTTCTGAATGTTCAAAGAGTTGTTGGATTCAGCTTGATATAACCTTAAAAGGAAGAGAGAGAAAAAAAGAACGTCGATGCAAATCATTGCGATATTTTAACATTAACAAACATTTTAGTTCGCAAGTATATTTATTGAAAGGTAGTTCTAAAACAAAATACGTGAAACGACTTCCTTTTTTTTTTAAAGTTTGACTTTTTTCATCGGGTAGTACAATCAAAAAGAAAAAAGGAAAAAGAAAAAAAAAATTGCGAACCAAGTCGGATACAAAAAATTTATAATATTAGATATCTTTAGTATTTTTGTTATCATCGCAACAACGCGTAACATTTCCGAAGCATATGTCCGTGGAAATTGAAAGAACAAAGTCTCCCTGACATTCGAGCAGATCTAGTAAAATGAGATTCCGTGGTCCTCTCCAAACAACCGGCTTCAGGCAACTAGCGATGGAAATCTAAGCAGCGGGGATGAGAAAAAGAGAGAGAGAGAGAGAGAGAGAGAACGCGACACAGGGCAAAGCGGTGCAGCACGATGGAACAACGTAGATACCGTTTCGGTGAAATTGAGGTGAAAAGCGACGGAGAGGCGCGCGCGAAAGCGAAAGAAAAATATTCGGGGGACTAGCAGGACAAGTAGAGAGACAGGGTGGCAGGATATCAAGGTATCGATCCGGAGGGTAGAAACGCTGTGCACGACGACGAGCGTCTCTCGAAGCGCTCGTGTCTCTTCACGCTCGGTCGCGCTTTTCGTTAACGCCGAGCTAAGAGCCGGGGCTCGTGTAACGGGATCCTCGCGGAAAGCGCCTTGGGGTTTTATGGTGCCCCTTCAGCTGGGATCAGAAGAGGCCAGAGAGAAGCAAAGGAAGAAGGAGGTGCCGGAGATGGAGGTGGTTAACGCAGGAGGGTAGGACAGTGAACCTGGTATCGATCGGCTCGAGGCAAGTTCAGGGTCGCACTGTCGCAACGACTACCTCTCCTCTCTCTGGCCTGCCGTCACATTCCCGGCGAACTCCATCCACCTCGTCTCGGACCACCGTTCGACTCGCGAAACCAACCATCCACCTCTAACCATCGCACAGTTTTACGGGGGATAGATGGATGGCGTGAGGAGCCCGCCACGCGCAGCTGTTTGCATACATCCCCGATTCCACCCGGTTCTCCCTCCGCCGTGCCGGCCACTTCCCCTAATGTAAAGACGACCAAATAATAAATTTTCCAATTGCCTCGTGCCCTTTTGCATCAATAGGTTGGACCTTCGTTCTTGAAATGTTGGTTGTAATTTCTCCCTCGAACGCTCGATCCATTTCAAGAAAATTAACCCATTTAAACAGACGATTCCTACGTTTACGAATGCAGCGTGCAACACCATCTGCATATCGTAAGATGAATGGCAATTTTTAACTTGAACTTTGATCGCATCTACTAAGAAAAAATCGTGCGTTTTTTTCTCGGCATGCCATCCATTAAATTTTGGATAAAAGTATCATCACTAGACACACTATCATACACAACTGGAAATTGATCGATTTTGATGGAGCTCTTAATATTCAATTGTATCATTTAATGTCAATTAAAAAAGAAACAAATAGAAGCCGTTGTTAATAACCATGGCACATATATATATATAAATTACAAAAATGATTTAACATTAATTTAGTAATCTATTTGATATAGAGGAATTATGGATTATAAATACACGGTCATCCAGCGTCATGATTGCGTACTTACGCACAGCAACTGACAGATATAAATTCATTAATGGTCCCGTCAATTAGACATCAGCGAGTGACTAACCAGTCAATGGAAGAATAACGTAACTTATACGTCATCCGGCGATAAATCAAATTTCATGTTCTAAGTATTAAGAAAAACCAAATGATAAACAAAATTTTAACGCAAACGAAGACGTGAGAAATGGGGATGGCACCTAGGTGGAAGTTGAGAGAAAGTTGGGCATACGTATACTGGTTAAAGGATATCTCCGTTCTCTTGCCTGCGAAATGGGATCGACTCGAGCGTCACACTCGCGGAGAATCGTTTAAAAGGAATTACAATCGCGGCCGTATGGAACGGAAGGTGGCGGCGAATGAAAACGGTAGGGTGAGAAAACGATATTTCGTCGATTTCTATTCGGTGGTCGTAGATAAACTTGGCCGATCTTCCGAATGTATGCGTGGCCTCACCGATTCGTTCGGCATACTCTTTCGTGGCTCGGCTACGGTTCGACGTAGTGAATTGAAATTAACATAAAATCGAAATGCCGGGAAACTTTGCGCATAAAGAGTCAACTGCCCAAGTTCGTTGAATGGCTGCGAACGGGCAACTCCGTTTCGGTATGAAAGGAGGCTCCTTCCCCTCTTCGCCCTCCCTCCCTCCCTCCTACCCCAACGACCCCTTCTCCACACCGTTTTGTGTTCCTTCTCCAGTCCTCTCGTGGAACCTGGAACGTCGTCGTACCCTTCCAAGCAACCAGCGGTCCTCGTGCGCGAGAAGGGAGAAACTAGTATAGAAAAGGCTTTGGAATAATTAGACGAGCGGTCCGTTTCCGGCGGCGCGATAACTGCGATAACGCCGGCCGTAGACCAATAATTCCTCTGGGCTCTCGCGCGGCCGGTACACGGCTGTACTGTTGCACGCCCGTTTGCTCTGTGTATCTCGAAAATATAAGGCACGATAACGTGCCGGCCCGATAATAGACGACTCGAATACTGGGAGGATAGCTTTATCACGGAGCTTTTTCTTTGTGTGCAACACGAACTCAGCGCGTGGAAATGGAAAGTTTATCGTTGGGTCTCGCCAACTCGAAATAAAGTGCTAAGCACGCCAGCCAAGTTTTCAAACGTCGATTCCCAGCCCGAATGGCTGGCGATATGAAGTTTCCCTTTTTTTTTTTTTTTTATTGGGCCCCTTGATGAATCGCCATTACCGAATAATTTCATTAATATCAATGACATTCGGATTGGAGAGGAGGTCTTGAACGCCGTTGAATTCAACCTCCGTGAAAAGATTAAACTGCGTGTAAGTACAAGACGTTGACGATCCATCGTCGACGATCCTCGCATTGAATTCAAAATCAATTCCTTCAAAGTGTTCAAATGTCGTTTACGATACATTAATACGTCGAACGTAATAACAAATGTCGTTAAGGATAATCAATTTCGATAATTTTCAAACAGAGGTCGATGTACCACGTCCAATACACGGAATCGAACGGAGTCGGCGATAGAGATCTAAAACCAATTTCTCATATTTCTTACGAGATATCAAGACACGTTTGCCACATATTTCGAAAATATAAGAACCCCGGTATGCCACGGTTAAGAAGCACGCTTCGCTCGTACGCTGAAGATCACGTAGCACGATAATGGCTTCCTTTCCGTCCCTTATCGTACTGGCGACATTCAAAATCCTGGACCATTACTGCGGGGCGAATGGCACCCTTTTCAGGTAAGCAGGTAGATACATACATCCCCTTGAAAATTTTCTCTTTCTACCTCAGCCACGACAGATTATACCATCGCCCTTTCTGATTTTCGACTACGCCCTGCTATCTCCCCGATCCTTTCTATGCACGTCTCACTTTTATCCTTGCATTTCAGTTTAACTTTCTCTGATCCACTTTTTTCATCCCTCTGCCTCGTCTATTTTGTCAAACGCAAATTATATATTCAAAGGTAACGTAAAATGTTCAAGTTGAAGTTTCGAAGGTCTCTGTATGAAAGAATTTTCTTTCGGCACTGACTGATAAAGTATTGGTTGATAGAAATCACCTGCTTCGTTCCCAAATTCAGATATTGCAAATTTTTCCTTAAAGGTATCGAAGATTTTATTTTTGACAAAGCAAATAATAATTTCGCTGTGCGTTCATTTTATCGTTCAAGAGGGATTCTTGTCTGGCATGAACGACAAAGAGGTACGACTTTTTGAAATACGACAAGGTACGACTTTTTGAAATACGAACTTGGTAACCGAAGCTTGAAAAATATTAGAGCGAGGTTGAACTTGTAATAGGGATTATTGTTCGGAAAACACGTTCGACGTCAGAGATGATGACGAACATCTCCGTGGGTGTAATAAATGTTCCGTGATTCAAAGGATCGTCTAACTTGCATTCCCTGTAGGAAGAAAGGGGTTGGATAAAGACGATCGAATCCCACCTCCGATCAGTAACTAATTTAAAAACCTGATCGACGAAGATCGAAACGTCAAAAGAGGTAGATGAGAATAATTTAGTCGTATCCCAAAGATTAATCAATTAGGTTCTAGCGAAGGTGCGTGCAGTCTTGGCAAAAAAAAAAAAAAAAAGGGAGTANATTTGCAGGGCATTGTGTGTCATCAACGACAGTCGGTGAACAAACGGGATGACACAAGTTCATTAATCCGTTGCGTCGTGGATCGTTCGTCACGACATTGAAACAAAGAGTAGAGAGGTTTATCGGGAACGAGGGCTAATAAACCAACGGCGGTTTCTTGTCGCAGGGCAGGGCTCATTCGGCTCAACGCTAACATCCTGTCATCAGTCTTCATTACCGAACAATGGCCTGGTTCTGTGGTTAACAGCTTATCCGTGCAGGGAACAACGCAGCTCACTAGCAAGTATGATGTGTCTCTTGAAACGGAACTCGTCCGCGGTTAAGGGAACAATGGTAATAGACGATTAGGTGATATCGGATAATAGCTGAAGAGGTGGCGAACGCATCAGTGATTCAGACGAGCGGAGAAGTGAATGATAAAGCTGCGTCATCTTCCTGCCCTGGGACAGCGAGTCGCTGAGTATCTTAAAATAAAGGGCAATCTCCTGTTCCTTTTGTCGTTCTAACGTAATTATCGGGAAAGGGAAATCTCGGTTACTCCAATGGAAGGTGTAAAAGACATTTCTGCCATAGGTTCGTCCAACAAAAGAAGGTCGATCGATGTCGAAGAACGAAATGAATTGCACAATTTCGGGCCTGATGTTCGAAAGTTTACATTATAATATGTAACTAACAGTTCGAGCTACATTAGCTTGTTGAGACGTAATTCAATATCGAACTATGTGCCTTCCCTCTTCATTGTCGCAGGCTCTCTTCTTCTTACATTTGCCGCGTTAATTAACGAACGACGAAACACAGGTTAAGCATTTGGTTGGAATAGGATAGTGTAAACAAGTCAAAGTATTATGTTATTCAGCAAACCTGACAGCACCGCCCCATTATCTCTCGCAGTAAGAACAACTCGAACCCTTCTATTCCTCCCCCTTTGGCAACTAATCTTCTAAAACACACGAACCAGCGCTACTGCGCAATGTCATGTTCTCTCGGGCTATTGGCTTATCCGACTTGTGATTCGCAACACGCAAGATATACCTAGTCCTTCCACTTCCCATACAAACACCGCGTATTCCTTTGTTGTTTTACCGTAATTAAACTGCAAATTACACTCTTCAGCATATTTTAATTTAATCTGTAGATTTTCTCTGTGTGCATACATATTCTAGATTCCGTATGAACGAAAGATCGTGCGTAATATCGAATTTGTTAAATTGTTGCACGTGAGACAGAGTAGTCGTTTAGGATTTTGTGGCTAAAAATATTGTTAAATAATATTTATTAAGTATTTATCGAAATTTGTTGTTCTTACGTTGTTTCGTGCTTTTTATATTGTTTCATTGCAGAAAGGTAGATTATGTATTAAAACGAATCATGGATGATTATCATTTTTTACAAAATTTGGAACTTTTAAGAAAACAAGCAACTTGCCATACACGTGAATGATTTAGAATATAAATATGAAAAGTGAACCAAAAAATTATCAATAACGATGAAAAAATTATCGGCTAAAAGGTTTAATTGCAATAATTACAGCGTTATCAAAATGTATCTAAAACTAGCGAGTCGATGAAATTTGATTAATATTATTTTCAAGAGGGCTGTAAACATTGAAAATTTTATTAAAAGTTCAATCATTTTATTCGGTTTATTTTTAGCCAATTTATATTATTCTATTTTTTTTAACATTCTAAATTCTATTTTTTTTTTTAACATTGAAGCCATGAGAGGAAATTTAATATTTCATAAATCATCGTTGTAACAGCACTTGCAATTAGATTCGATAACTTGTAAAATTTTTAAAAATTAAAGTACTTATAATATTAATTAAATTCCATTTTTACCAAAATTTCTAACGATATATATATATATTATTATTATTATTATTATTATTATTATGTTATGAAAATTGCACTCTTCTGCAGTTGGCAATTTCAACTACGTAAAACGATGTTCCGGCAATCAATCTTCGTAACATATTCTTACTTGTTAAACTGTAATTAATCCTTTGAATTACAACTGCACGTTAATTGCAAACGCTGTTCACCAGACTGATGTTAAAGTTAATGATTTGTTCCATTATGGGGGGGTTGCCCTGACCTGCTTCCGCGCTAAAGTCTTTCAGCAGTCGCCCTCGTCTCGTTATCGCATCTTTGATAAAAGTCAGGGAATGCATAAATTTACGATTAGCGCAGCTTTTGGTGTTATCAGAATGAAATATTTCTAAAGCAATTTTGATTTTCCTTGCTTTTCATTCCAAGATTTTATTTAGTCATTTTTCATTGAATGCAATTATAAATATTAACTTCAATTTTTCATGACATCATCTGACATAATGGTTGAAGTAAATACACGTGTCTTGATCAAGAACCGTGTTTATCCGATTAATTTAAACTAGTAACAACTATACAACTATACTAAATTATGTTTTAGTAATGTAACTGTATCAGCAACATACTAGGCTATTTCTTAAAAGACATTTGAACAATTACAGCAAAAATAACATTTGAAATAAATTTATTTTACCGACAGTTTATTTTACCGACAGTGTAATAATGTGAAAAGATATTCGCCAAACGGAATCGTAAATCATCAAAGACTTATCGGAGAAAAAATGAAAGATATTATCATCTGCGTGCGTATTGTTATTCTATAATATCGAAAGCTTGTTTTTACATTCACCGTAGATATTACCTTATCAGGATGGAGTCGTAAGCCTGCAATTTCGTGAGTACACCGTTGTAGCATTCTAAAAGCGAACTAACCGTGCTATGAATAATGCAGTCTCGTACGTCTTGCTCTTCCCGTTGATAATTATGTTTTACATCGTTATACCGTGTTTCGTTAACCTAGCTACGATCGTGCCCTTTGCATCCGCCTCGATGCCACCACCGCTGCATATTCATTGCTTATATCCCCAAATATACGCTCGAGTGGGTGAGACAGGAGCGGATAAAGGAAATGACAGAAATCAGAGAAATCGGCGGAATTTCTGCTTGCCAACTGCTCGAAAGTATCAATTAGATGTTAAGCTCGGCGCATGGGTGATAAATGTACACAATTTTCGATGTGGAATCCAAGTTACGGGTTATTAACAAAGTCAGCAAAAGTACCTACTTCCCTTGGTGAAATGCCTCGTCAAACACACCAAGGAAACCAGCGCACTCGGTTAAACTTTCCAACCGTTGACTCGGCTAAGTTCTGCTTTCCTGACGTTCGTGTCGGCGGCTTCGAGTATTTTAACCATCTCCGACGTTACCGACCTCTTTCTCCAACTTGCAACCAAACTTTAATAGCAATCCAATATAGCGGGTTTAGCAGGAAAAGCGAAAAATATCACGGGGCCCCGGCTGCTATCGAACGATAGAAAATTACCGTTCTCTCCTCGCCTCGGATAAATCGAGCTTAGCATCAAGGTTAGCATCAAGTCTCTAATCGCGGGTTAATTGCCCGACGTGGATGGAACGTTTTCCAGGTTGGCTTCGGTGGTGGCGTGTGAAAACAATATATCGCCGGGTAACCGCGACACCACCTACTACGTACGAATCAAGCAAACAGGCTCGCGTATGCTATCTGCGAAATCAGGTGAACTTTCAAGTCCCGAGCATTTCCATGTAGGCACACATGATACCGAAGGTACAAGGGGTAGCGCGGGAGTAATTACAGCCCGCGCGCTGTAACTCCCTATCTACGAGATCGAAATTGCCATTGGACGGCGTATCTTGCGCTGCTTCTTTACGGGCCCGGTTACCCGGTGTACGCTGTTTGCATGTAAACGACGTCTTTACACGTAGCAAAGGTTAACCCGCCGTTTTGTGTCGTCTGTTTCGCTCCACGACAAATTACAGCTGGATTCTTTATTTCTTACAGGCGTCAAGAAACTCGGAATCATTCTCCACTGGAGAAAATTCAGCTTGGACAAACCTACGATCGCTCGTATATTCTATCATGTATCTCGCATAGCATGCTGTCCAAAGCTTTTCAAAGCTTGTTTCGCTGTTTGAAATTATGCCGTTGGTCCGATTATCTTTCTAGTTCCTTCTCTGTTCTCTGAAAGAGTTCGTTCGTGTTTCAAAATCGAGATCAATGATACGCGAATTTTAAAAATTCTGTTCCACGATCCAGCGCAAGCTGTATTTTATCGAAACGCAACATCCGAATATCGATACGGAGCGGAAAGGAACGGGAAATTTTTGTAAAATTTGACACAGATGTGCCGGAATGTATTCTGAAATACTCGTCCTTTCTCCGGCTTACGCGTGACATACAAGATTTTCTCTTTCTTTCTCGCGAGACAGAAAATTTTGCAGGCTTTGGTCTACGTATAGAGTTGGTGTAGTAGACGCTCGTAGAAGATAGACTCGGTTGCATGGCGCACGGCGTCATGAGCGTAACGATATACGTGCTTCGAAGGTCGAGACTGGTTAGGGATTGGCGCCGTATCGCTGATCCGGGCTCGTCCAGGCGTAATTCCACCCCTGGCAGGCCAGTCACGTCTACTGCTACTGCTATTCCCTGCACCCTCATCCCTTCAGCCCCTTGTGGACCATGGTAAAGTTATGCTCGATCCAACCGGCCAGTCCAAGTGTGGATCCTACTACTCGATGCAGAAATGTACTACTATGGGACCCCTTAGTCTCAATCAACTATTTATTTGCGTATGTGTGTGTGTGTGTGCCTAACAAGCCCTCCAAGCGAATTTAAACTCTTTCGAAACTCTATGGAAGAAACTCGCTTAAAACGTATATTAAACGTTTCAGACATCAAATAGAAAATTTGTATATACACTTATTGACAAAAATTGAGAAACAATATATTCCTCTTTAAAATTATCCTTTACTCTTTGATTTCAGAGGTAAATTAGAAATACAAATATAATAGTGTAGGAGTAGCAGAAAGAATGAGTATAAGTATAAAGATATAAGAGTAGATACAAGTCTTTTTTGGAATCTACTTCTATAGAGATTGCAATTAATATTGGGAGAAAAAAAAATCAATTAAAATCGTAATGGGAAAAGTTAAGAAACATATAGTGCTTATAATATATATAGTGTTTATAATTTTTGCAGAGTTCTAACAACATTGGAAAACTCTTAGATATTGATTCAATTAATCTGACACAAAATCAATCAATATTAAATCATATGTCTATTATCAATTTCACTTTATTAATGAAAGAACGAATTCTTAACTGATGTTGAATATAATTTCATAAATGTTGGACTGAACATTTTATTATAATATCTAATACGATTTAGCAAGATGTTTCAATATATAAAATTTTCCACAATTTCGCTTGTATTAATGTAGTAATAAAAATCAAATTAGAATTTCATTTATTATTTTGTTATAAACATTGATAAACTTATATAATGAAATCGTTAACTAAACTATTTCTTAACTTTTGACAATAAGTGTACAAAATGCAAAGTATTCATTTCAACATTTTTGAAGAATTTGATCGCATTGTCATCTATTATCGTCACGATAGAAACAGCTGTACTAAGTAGTAATTATAGGCAAATAACTGCCGATAATCAGTTCAAGTGACTGATCGAACACTTTGCGTGAATTAGAAATGGAAGAGCAGTTGAAAATATCACGGTGATTAAAATCATCTGCCAATCTAAACGGTATGATTCAATGTCGTTAACGTTTACGTCGAGGGACTTCTTTAGGGAATTGATAGAAAGACCAGGTTGGCCAGGTTCTTTTACGAGGCGTCAAACGTTTCACCTCGTTAAAAGGTAGTGGCTCGTGCCGGCATTGGCATTAAGTAATGCGATACGGTTCGTCGCCGACGAAGACGAAGGAAGCGAAGAAGAAAAAGAAGAAAACGGGAGGCAGAAGCGGCTGAGGAAAGAAACCAGGCTGGCAGAACTTTCCGTAATTAATACGTTAAACTTTTGCACAACTACACCGGAACTCACGTACCACCGTTGCCCGCTGAATGTCAATGATCAAAATCGCTTTTTGATATAATTCCCAAGCCGTGGCCCGAAAACGTGAGCTGAAGAGCGTCCCTGGCTGAATGCAAAAGATCCCGCCACGCTCATTCCGTTGATACGGATAGATCAATTTCTTCTATGACGTTGCAACGTGAGATGTTGAGGATCTCACGTTGCAAGCCTCTTTACGGGGGAACAGGTGTAATTCTTTCGGCGATTAGCGATAGCTCATTATCCTCGTAATTAGTAGTTTGTGTAATGAATTTAAGTGTTTCCACTTTGGGAATTAGCATACTAACTAACTCCGCTAATTCCCCAAACTCCATTTCTAATTCGAGTTCACCGAAGTTCATCCTACCTCTTTCTCTCTTCCTTAAATACAAACTGAATCGCAGGTGGCAAATTCTGTGGATCGTGCTGCATGTAAAGTAAATGTTCGCATTTACTTCACCGGCGTTTCCGGTATTATGCCAACTCGCTGTTTATGTTTTGCACGTTGGCAAAAAGGAATTTCTGACGCACGATATCCCCTACTTATACACGATCCATATTAAAATATCTTTTTCATGGAAAGTTGAAAAGACAGAAAAATTTAAAGATCGTAGAATTCCTTAGGAAGGAAAGAGTCGATTGAAAATCAACTGCTCGTAGACCTAGTAAAATTTATATTCCGCATCGTTTTCCCGAGCGATATATTCGTGCCCAATTCCTCCAGGTGGTAGATGCTTATCGATTCATTCCAAACACGATTACGTTAATCTCGATACACCGGACGGAGTTAATAGATCTCGCGTACGGAATCGGCTGGAGCGTGGTCTTGCTAAAGCTATTATTTAGTCGGTAGTTCGACCTGAAATTTACCGAGGTAAAGTACAGGCTGGCTGGCGAAGTAATTTCCTTCGTGGAGAAAGTAGAAAATCGAAACGATCACGGATGCTTGAACGTATATACAATGTCCTGGTCATATTCCAATATATTGGTACTATCGATGTTTGTGAGGGGAGGAAGAGGCTTCTGCGTGGTGGATGGGTGATAGGTGCAAACAAGAAACGAGAATCCCCTTGGCCGATTCCTCTCTCCTCGTGTATCGTGTGCCGAAGAGCAGACCAGCCTATGCCAGACCAGGTTTAGAACCAAGGCTGGAGGGCCACGTGCAGAAAGAGCGAAAGAGAATGAGCGAGAGAGAGAGAGAGAGAGAAAGGCACTATACCGGGTGAAACATACACAGTAGCTAGTCGATGTGATTGGCCTTGTGCCAGAGGCCCCTAACGACGCTTTCGAAAGGAGGAGAATCCTACTTCGTCCTCTCCAACGACGAGTCTCCAAAGATACCCGGAGACCAGTGGCGGTGACGCAATGTTGCCGCAATCACATTTTGGCACGCCTCTAGCGAACCTACACCTCTCGGTAGGCACCTTCGATATCTTGCGCCGCTATTGAACTCGATCGGTATCGACCGGAATCGAAACGACCGCTGGCTGATTTCCTCCGCGCGCCGCTTATTGCTGCTTAATCTCGCGGCTGACCGGTACCACTGTCGACTACTTGCTGCGACTCTACGGCTGACCAGTAACGACTCTACTTCCCATTGATTTGTTTAGTTCGCTAGATCCTACCAGATACAACCGGTATAACTTTCATCCGCGTAAATAATTACAGAAATATCAAAATTCTTCCAAACGGTGTCACACTGACTAATCTAAAAAATCAAATGAAATAAAAATGAACAAACTGCAATATCAAGACGTTACGTTCTGGAAAAATATGCAACATACGACGTGTATCATCGCACGTAGCAAATAATATCGAAATAATAGTCGCCGGCAGTGTGCACAAACGTTGTTTAATAATTCTCGTAGAGAGACACGACCAAATATTTTCAACGCCTAACGGATAGTCAATACTCATTTAAATGCTAAGACTAGTGAAACAGTGGGGTGGAATAAAGTGCCGTGAAATAAAGGAGTATCTGCGAGGTGATTCGGTAGGCGCGGCGCGAGTTTTAGTGGTTGTGGACGGAGAGTGGTTGTATCTAATTTAAATTCCCGACATAAAAAGCTTGCACAACGCGAGGAGTGGTCTGGATAGCGTGGATCGTGGCCAAGCCACGTGCGGCTACGAGATTCATTCCGCTTTACATGGCCAGTCCGTACCCATCCACTTCTCTGCGTCCCTCGAAATTCCCTCTTCAACATCCTGCTCGCACGCTATCCTTCTCTTTCTTTCATCCGCGTACATACTCGCATACACCGCTTTCTCTTCCATCTAGATCTCATCTCTACGCAACCTATTTCACATTTCACATTTCTAGTCCAAGTAGGACCGGAACCCTAATGCCACGGAAATCGTCTCTGCTGGAAAGAATTGTCTATTGAAGGAAAGAATCGTGTTTCCAAAATTAAATGCAGGTGTAATATTTATCTACCAATGAGTATGCTAGATCGTACTCGGACACTGGTTGTAAACTTGTAAATATTTTAAACAGTTGTTACTTTATGAAAAAAAAAAAAAAATTGTGTGACAATCAACTTGGGTCCATTTTAAAGCGTAAAGCCTTTATTTTTAAAATGTCGAGTTAATTTTTCTTTTCTTTTCGAAGATATATTAAGATCATGCGAATGGAAAAGTAAAGATGTTTTCAAAAGTTTTTTTTATAATTAAATTCACCATGGTCTTCAAGACTGAAATTTCTCCTTAAAACTTATTGTACAATTTTCTTTTTTTTTGCTATTTTATAGAATCATGATCATTAAAATTACGGAATTAAAATTCGACGAAATAAAAGGATTTCATAAATTTCTATCAATCTGTTGTCTGATATTATCCTTAAAGATTGAAACAATTTATTCTATTCTTTCACATATATTCAGAGAAAAATATAGGACTCTCTCGAAAATAAGAAAAATATATGTCTTGAAAACAAGAACACGCTATCTGTCGAAAATTATCTATATAGGATGTTCTAGCAATAATACATATAGAACATAACTTTCAGGCAGGAAGTAATTCCTCGTGAAGAAATAAATCGAGAATGTAGAATTAAAACTTCAGTTAAAGGTTCATTTTCACATTCGATTTTCCCGAAGACGAAGCATTTTACAAAAAAATATTCTACATTTTTGATACATTCTAGATTAACCTTATATTAGTTTTTTTTCTTTCTATTATGTCTTTAATAAATATTCAAACTCGATTTTCTCAAGAGCGAAGCTTTAAATGCAACAATTTTATTTTATATTTTCCACTTGTTTCTTTATGTTAAAATACCCCTTGTATCATCCTGGAACACTCTGTATAGTGTTATTCGAGTTGTGCATGAAGTAGATTTCAAATGCAAGAGCCACGATACGTTTCTTAAATTAATCGAAAGACCAGTTGGACATAGAAATAAAATTGAAAATTGATTCCCATCTGGTAGTAGCGTAAGCCTCAAAATCCGCCTAAAAAGATCGCCGTCATAAGTCATCGGCCTAAATCTCCTCGACCAAGTCGTTTCCTCAGGACATTGGTCGTCGGTATGACTCGAAATACCACCTTTCCTTTCTCCGTTGCTCATCAAAGCACTAAAGAGAGATTTTGCCTTTCCTCCTTGTAACGTCTCGCTTCAAAGGACCGCCCATTAAAGAAGAGTACTTACGAGTCTGACTTCAAGATCAGAAACTTCGGTAATAACAAACACAGAGGACCGAAGAAACGGAAATTCTTTTCACTTCTTACGCGACCGAAATATATGATAATCAATGTTTTTTTCTTTTTTTTTTTTTAGAGTGATGTTTGATGAATTAGATTTTCGATTCGACGAACCAATTTCCTTAAAAAATAAATATCGAAGTACAACTTTTATTCGAACGTCAATGTTTCTCTTTTTAATAGTAATAACGAGCTGCAGGGGAAGTGTTCGATTAAATTCAGTAAAATAATATCATTCCATTGAACAGTCTGCAATTATTCGGAGTAGAAGAGCGTTTCAAGTGCAGGGAATTTTGTCGATTACCGTTGGCAAAAGTGTCCGCTGTCCCATCTGGTACCATTACCGAATGAACGTTTTCTGTTCTTCTTCCGGCGATAATATCGAAAAATAAGCAGAGGCAAAAAACGCAGACGCCTATTAATAACGATGGAGTTTAATCGTTTATTCAGCCGGAGCAATTTGCGGCGAAGCTATCGTAAATATGAACGAAGAACGAGCTTGGTGACAAATGATGACATAATTTAGCATCGATCTAACTGCAAATCGATCTGGCTGCCATTTCAAATATCCGACTGAGGTAAAGATCGAAGAATGTTCGTGCATCCGATGAAATCGAGGTACGAAACTGGAGAATTTTGATGAAATCCAGCTGTCATAACCACGTGCTTCGCGATTTCCGGCAGATGTGCCGCTAACAAAGAGAATTAATTATTTTCTTGAATTGAGCACGATTGCCCGCGGTCACGTTTACCCAGAATGTTCTGCATTTGAAGAAATTTTTAATCAAATATGAATGCACTAGCAAGAACGAACGATTCACAAGCATTACGAGTTNATTCCAGCACTAGCAAGAACGAACGATTCACAAGCATTACGAGTTATTGAAAGGGAAATTACAACTGCACTAATTTACCAACTTACAGTCAAAAAAATGAAACTTAGCTCGAAATGGTCGAGCAAAACTGTTCTGGATGGTTCTGTACGTACAGAATTTATGAAAGCGTGAAACTTTTCTATATGCAGTGGCCATTACGCGTCAATGAACTATCACGTACAATCGCATGGAATAGTACATGCTTCGTATAGCGATCATTGAAAACGGCCTTCGAATGACGAAAATGACGCATATGTATTCACGATGCCAGTTCTCTTGACCGCTGACGTATCCAACATCTATCGATTCCCGAGCGAATCACATTTCCGGTGATACACGATGCACGCACGAGCCTATCCGACGCATTTATGCCGGCAGTAAAACCGAATGATGTGTGTCAAATATTAATACCATAGTAGTAGCGGTACGAATCGCTAGGAATGGAGAGGACTCTGAGTCCCTGGGTGCCGGCCCACGCCAGATTTCCGATCAGACGGTGCTTATCGATTATTCTACACGTCACATGACACCTTTCCACCAGCAATACTTCTCTTCTGTTCTCTTTTCCTTTCATCAGTCACATCACGCATCTGCCTGCTAATGGTTAGACAGTTCGAAAGCACGATTACCTTGACAAATGGTCCGAAAGATCTGAAGAATAGTTCCTATTAACACTAATGGGAACTGCCGATTTAAAAAAAGAAAAAAAAACTGTAACTGTTGGATAAGTTTGTAGCCTTTGTCAACTCTAGAACGACACTGTCAGATTATCAGCAATACTATTTTTAAATTTTTTATTTTAATCCTTGTACGAAAATTGGGTCTGTATAATTCAAAATAAACTCTTACTTCTTCTACCCTTATTAATGTACCATTTAAACTGGAACTTTTTCAAGTCTTTAAATGTGTAGTAAATATTAATAATTATGGGGAAAGAATAATGATCTTTGCACATTTTACGAGGAAATCGATTGTCATTTATATCAGCGAAATAATGGAAGAGATATAAAATCTTTACTCTTCCACCAGCAGCGATGTACACACATAAAAAAATTAGGACAAAAATTAGGGCATGCTGCTTTGTACGCCCATAAATTCCAAATGCAAATAAATAGCGAAATAATGGAAGAGATATAAAATCTTTACTCTTCCACCAGCAGCGATGTACACACATAAAAAAATTAGGACAAAAATTAGGGCATGCTGCTTTGTACGCCCATAAATTCCAAATGCAAATAAATTTACCGAAAATGCAAGAAATCTATTTGTAAAGGGAAGAAATAAATAATTAAAATTACAAACGTAGAAAATGACTAAAATAATAAATTGTAATAATTAAAACATTCATTCTTTGTACTCATTTCTTGAAAAATTCGTATAAAGATTAGTTATATTTAATCTGAATTAATGAAATAAATAAAATTACAAACGTAGAAAATGACTAAAATAATAAATTGTAATAATTAAAACATTCATTCTTTGTACTCATTTCTTGAAAAATTCGTATAAAGATTAGTTATATTTAATCTGAATTAATGAAATAAAATTAAAATATAAAATATACAATTCTTCAACATAATAAAAGCGTCACCTGTGAAGCAATAAAATAAGTGAAATACTAAAATAAAATGTAAGTAAGTAACTTGTTTTTAAAAAGTGTTGCAATTGTTTCAGATGAGACAAATTATGTTTCCTACATACGAATATATTGACTTGGATAATCAGGAACGTATTACAATTTAAAATAAATTTTTATTCCGATTTCCTTTCTTTGATTCAAGACCAAAAGAAAAAAATACCTTTTCTTGAGATGACGAGAAAAATAGAAAAATGTTCATAATTTATTATATATCCACAGTCTCACAGTGTCAATTTGCAATGACTTGAAAGATGCGAGCAGTCAATTCTCTCGTTATTCAACAACGAGCCGTCTGACCGATGAAGAAAGGTTAAACGTGGGATTACAAGGATCGGTTACAAATTCGTCGGTGGTAAACGATAGCGTTGGCGCAGAGATCCGCGCGGAAGTCAATTCTCTCGTTATTCAACAACGAGCCGTCTGACCGATGAAGAAAGGTTAAACGTGGGATTACAAGGATCGGTTACAAATTCGTCGGTGGTAAACGATAGCGTTGGCGCAGAGATCCGCGCGGACTTTAGAAATTCCCAGGGTGGCTGCTGGTAGCGGCGGGGTTACCTCGATAAATCACACGGTGCGCTTGACAAAAGGGGCCCGACGAAAGGGCCGTCGCCATAAACGTATAAAGTAATTACGCGTTGC
>NIPQ01103216.1:0-17764 GCA_002806875.1 Lepidotrigona ventralis hoosana
GCAGCTTTACGATGGGAACTGTTCGACAGTGTAACATGCTAATAAAGACGAGTAGGAAGATACAGACGGGAGGAAAGAAGTTGCAACAACGTTCACTTGCGCTGCGCCAAGTATCGATTTGTCGCCGTAACTGAAAACACGTGGCGGAACGTGGTCGCGGTGCTGCAGACAGGCCATGTTAAACGAATAACAGCGAAAACGGAATTTCTCGGGACGCGTAAATATTTGGCAAAGGGACAACAACGCCAGAGCCCTTCGCGCTTATACATCTGTAATCGCTTGTTATGAATCGCGCCTTAAACTACCTGCCTTTTGTTCGTTAACGACGCGAGCGACGATCCTGTAAAATTGATCCTATAAAATTGAACAAACTTCTCGGTGGGAAATCCTGTTTCAAAGAACCGCCTAACCGTGGAAAGAAGTTTCGTAGTAAAAGCATAATATGGTGTTCTTGGTCCCTTTGCCTGGAATAATTGCTGATAGTCGATTTTGCGAAAATTCCAAGTTGACTATTTCGCAGATCATGCATCATGCCTTTTGCAAATCAAGTTTTTCTACAAATTTATCTTTTTAAGCCACTGTAAAGAAAAATGAAATTCGATGTGAAATTATTGTTCCGAAGTAAAAATCCCAATAGACTGTAATAAAAATAAAGTCTGATGCAAAGTTATTTAAATTCCAAAGTGAAACTTTCATTGTATGTATGTGATAATAGCAAAGAAAATGACATAAATTGTCATAAAATCAACATAAAATACTTATTTATATATACATATTCGTATAATAATTATGATCTGTGAGTGTAATATTTGGAACAGAATGATTAATAATATCCACTAAATGTTCGTGCTTTGAAGGACCATCTAAAATATCTCTTGCTCTAGAATTTGAAAATTTTTGAAAATACTTTTTCAGTATATTTCATTATTGGAGAAATAAGGAAATGTATCAATTCACGTACAGGGTGAGTTTGATTTGCAAAAGGTTTAATTTGAAATGCAAAATTTGCAATGAAAAGGATACAGTAAATAGTTTATTGGTTTTATGTGAACCAATTATTACACTTGCAAAGAAGATTCTTTCAGAAATACCAATTCCTCAATACACAAACTTTTCTCCTGATTACTAGAAAGATAGAGAGAAATTAATTAATTAAGCTGGTTAGTAGGACCAATTTTTTAATACTTGAATAAATTTTTTTTTTTACAAATCATCATCTTCAAATACTAATCGATATATTGATAACAAATCGTTCTACTAATCTATCAATTTAATACATATGGAAATTCTACTGAAAAAGTATGAAAGTTCTACTAAGATTATCATTTAAAACGTTGTCTATTGAAAATTAAGATCGTCGATCCAAAAATTTAGATCGATTTATTTTTGCAACAGGCAATACCCTCCCTACTTACACATTGCCACAATGCCGCAGCAACAGCAACAATAACATCTCTCCCTCCCTCACTCGACTTATCTTAATAAAATCCAGGAAACGAAATTCTGGTGGGGAGAGGGTAGAAGAGCAAAGGGCGGCGCGACTCATTAACGCGGGCGATAATAACCTGACCACTAAATTTTCCCACGTGCAGTTCACAAAAAAGAATCGATTTAATACACATACACACACACACGTTTCGTTGCGGTATCCCGCGCGTATCTCCAGCGCGTATAATTGCACGTCGCAGACCTTCCCCTCCCCCTACATTTCCGGTGAAATAGGTAGGGATTTCGCGAACACTCTGCACCACCATGGCAATCTGTAAATTCCCTGCGGAGGTGAGGAGCCGGGGTAGAGGAGCAGGTATCGAGAGATAGAGGCACAAAGAGAGAGAGAGAGAAAGAGAGACAGAGAGGGGAGAGGGTTGGTTTTCAGAGTTCTCGATTCCCGAAAATTCAACGGCCCGATGTTCGATCGGCCGGGGTATCAAATCGTCTGGCCGGTCGCAATTTGTCACGATTCCCTGGTCGTCGATCGTATTAGCCAGCGGCGGAGCCCGCCACGAGGACGACCTCCACCCCCGGGTTCCTGAATTTCTAGCGCGGAAGTAAACGACGCGAAATTACCGGGAATTATTAAATTACAGCGACGACTGCCGCGGTAATTATCGCCGCTGCCAGAATTATAGATTTTACACCGGACAAATCCGTTTAATGTCGGCCCAGCGCGTGTATGTACGCTCGCAGTCTCTTGTGTCCTCCGTTCTCTCTCTCTCTCTCTCTCTCTCTCTCTCTTCCTTCGTCCCTCTCTTTATCCCTTGGCGAAAAAGCGTCATATCGATCGGGCAGGCTCGTTACGCGCGGCAAAAACGAAGAATATTTCTTTTTTCATCCCCTGCGACGAGGCGTCACGCGTGTACTCACGCGGCCGGCCCCGTAATTCCGGCTCGCGTCCGCGTCGAGAAACATCCTGACGTTCTTTATTAACGGTGTAAAGAATAGTATTGCCACTCTCTCTCTGCTTCCCACCGAGTGAAATACGCGTTTCGCATACGTCGACGCGTGCGAGTGCGTCCCGAACGGAGGGCGTGAATTCACCGTTCGTGTACGTGCGCACACACTTGGTAAACAAATTCGAATCTCAAACCGTGTAAGTACGCAGAAAAATAGATATGTGCTTTGTCGAGTGAAAATTCTCTGGACTTTGATGGATTCAGGAATCACCCATTTCAAGACTGAAAGACGTATACTCTTTGTTGACTTGTTTCTTCTCAAGGTATTGTTTTCTTCGTTGATTATCAATAAGTTGCAGAATGGATCCTTGATCCTTTATTTCTTAACAGATACACATTTCACGTGTATTAGGGTAAATCGAGGAGTGATGACGCACTTTTGTTAAAAGAAATTATTACATTTTAAATACAATCTAAAAATATGTGTGTGTGTGTGTGAAAGTAGAATAGAAAGTTAAAAAATAATCATGAATTTATAAAACAAAAGGAATGACATCTCGTGTAAGAAATATATAATTTGAGCTTAATCTTTAGTTTATTATTCAACTGCAGGACTGCCTCATCCATCATGTTAAATATATTTCTTGGTTCATTTGAGAGATTTTTTTCGTAAAGTCAAGAACATTTTTCATCATGTTAAATATATTTCTTGGTTCATTTGAGAGATTTTTTTCGTAAAGTCAAGAATATTTAGTCAATCGTGTTCAGCTAATACTTTTTGCTTATTAAATTTATGATTTATCCCCAAAGTTCTCAGCCAAATTAAACACCACAGATCTTGCGTACTCGTGTGCTGGTGCAAAACCGTATTTTCACAATTTTGCGAATTTTACTTCATTTTCCATATTTCCATTTTTTGAATTTTTCCTCGTTTTCCATATTCTGCAATAAAGCTTTGTTTGAATAATCATTATTTCTCATTCTGTCACCTCGAAATTATGTTTGTATGATATTCAACAATTCTCCATTTGTCCGCAATCCTCTGTCGTTAGATTTTCTTTTATATTCAATCGGCATTATACTATTGTACACAATTTCATGATTCTCTCTCCTCTAAAAAAAATCGAGTCATCTAATCTGAGTGTGTAACCACGTACTTTTTCAAACGTTAGTAAATTACAATTTAAAGGATAAGCAGAAAATTTCGAGGAACCATAACTTGCCTTATTTTTCAAATGAAAATCAATGTGATACGATAATAAGATACTACTATTAAAGAAGAAAAAACAGAAAGTTTTTGAGACCATTATACATAACTTACTTCATTTTTCGAATGAAAACGAGAAGAATGGTACGTGATATAACGTGATACAACGAGATACAATACACCATTTAAAAAAAGAAAAAAAGAGAAAAACAGGAAAACAGTTGAAAAAATAAATATTTTTTTGATAACCTGTATAATGAGATCGAGCCATCTCAACCCAAAATTACTCTGAAATTACGCGTTCGGAGCCTCGGGTCTCGAATGATTAGCGATTATTGCGAGCATCGGGCAGAAAAGCGTGAAGTAACCGATTTAACGCGATCTACGAGGGATCGGGAGTCGGAGGCCTGGTAGCCTGATACTAACCGCATCGTATCGCATTATGAACGGAGTAATTACGCGTTTGCGTACGCTACGATTAGCGTACCGGCCGGAATTGCAAAATTTTCGGAGATTCGCAAGGCCGCTCGCCGATAACGTTACTACGTTATACAGCCACTTTAATTAGTATGTACGTATCCGGTTCATTACGAGTTAACAAGTCGGTGTATGGCCGGTTCGGCTAATTGCGTCGATGCCTCCTGGCGTCGCTGTTTTTCTCCTGCCGCTCCCTCCTTCGTTGTCTACTTGTTTTTACAACGCGTCCCACCGCGAGAGCTCGCGATTAATTAGAACGTATTAATTACTCGAGGACCAGCGGGGGGAGGAGGTATACACTCGAACTACACACTCACGACTCGTTACGTCATTCTCATCTTTCTCGATGCGATTTCGTTCGTTTTATACTTCTATACGTGCACGCGATCGCGCCCCGCACAGTCGAGACGGTTAATCTGAAAATTCATCAGAATGGGAATGTTCACACATGCACACACACGTGCGTATAAAAATAGACAGAGAGAAGACAAAAAAAGAGAGAGCGAGAAAAGTGAGGGGGAGGGGAAAGCGCTGGCGCTCCCCGAGGCGGCAAGCAATTACTTTTGCAATTATTTTTAATAAACTCTCGAGAATTAATTGCGCTAACCCGCTGGGCCGACCAGTTAACGAAACACCGGCCGCGACCGCACAAAACCTTTTCCACGCGATCGGTCGAATGTGAGGAATTCTCTTGCCCGGCATCCTTTTTTCCACGATGTCGCAAATTGCATTCGAACTCGTGCCTATCCGGCTGCATCGCGAATTCCGTCGAATTGCATTTCGCGCGAACCGAAGGAATGAAAAGAAACGACTTGTTTATGGTCGGTAATTGAACGGTAATAACGAGCGTGTATTTACCGCGTTGCGTGCAACGAGCAACGTGTTCGATGAATTAAATACCGTGTCACGCTGTGCCAAATATACTATCGTAATTTCGTGTGGAGAGAGCAAACGCTGCGGAGAAAGCCGAGAAATTTGAGCGTAATAATGATAATTCAGAACGAAGAGACATGTATCTCAATTGAAATCACTGAAGAAGCTGAGGTTCAAACATTGTATCTTAAATTGATTATTTTTTAACCTATTAGATAATAAAATGATGCAAAATGTCTGTTTAACATTTGTTCAGTCTGTCCAGAGATGCAACAGTGAAATTAAAAAGTACCGTTCGCTGCAAAATAAATAAGAAAAGAACATAATCTAGGCATTAACAGATTCATAATGTACGAGGATTTACGTAAAGTCCCTTAAAGATTTTTGGATTTTTAGATAGATTTAAATATGAAATATGACTAGAAATAACGAAATTGTGGAGAAATTTAATAATCACATTCAAAGTTGTATAAAAATTATTTATTAGCGCTTTTAACGATTAAGTTAAATTAAGACGAATTGAATACTTTCTCTGGTTTGTTTTTATATATTCTACTGTATGACCCACTTAGTGCATAAGTACTTGAATACTTTAAAATATTGCAACATAAAATGCAATTCAAATGGATCGTTTTAATTTGATTTAATCTTAATATATACAATCGATAGATATCGATACGAAGAATAAGTAAACATATTAATTAACGCTAGAACCACTAAACTGGTCAAAATGACCAATTTATAATTTTTGTTAGATATTTCTAAAGAATTCAATAATCAACGACGTGAAATATACAAATAAAAGCTTGTGTAGTCAACTGTATTATAAAGTTTCTTTATTTTTCTGACTTCAATGTCTCTGATGGAAATTTTTATGTTTCAATCGTCGGCGGTTTTAACGTTAAGTAGTCGAGGATTCTGCAGAGTGACTTTAAGTATATTACATTGTTGAAATTTTAGAACGACTGGAATGTACATTTCTAACGACGCTGGAAAGATTTATGGAATCTATAATATAGAAAATATTAAATAATGTAAAATCAGAAAATATAGGAAATATAGATAATGCAGAAAAGCAGTTCTTCCAAACTTAATTTTGATGGAATGATTGCACCAACAGTAACTGTCCAATTATTTAATGCAGCATAGTGAATTTATCTGCTTATTGCATCTCATGAATTTACCCGATAAATACAATTTCTATTACATATAACGAACAATGTGGGCGTCAAAAATCGGATCCCCTGTGAATGTATCAAATACAATATCACGGTCCCTCTGGTAGCGACAGGTTGACGACAAATTCTCTAAAAACAAAGGACCATCTCACTTTCCGTGGAGTCTCTCTTTTTTTTTTGGTGTTGCACAGGGATTGGCAGAAAATTCGCGAATATCGATTGACAGTTCGGTTACGATGAAAGATGGCGAAATTATCGGGGCAAATCGTGCAGAACGAGCCGCGGATTTGATCGAAGGAGGGGGAGAGGGTGAAATCCACGGGGGAGGACTAGGCTAGATTCGCAGCGTCACGTATCTCTCACTCGACGAGTCACTCTGGGACACGTTCACGGCGCAGGCCGTGCACGTGGATGCACTCGAAAAGAGCCCGGCAGCGAGTTATTGGTTTTGAACAAATACAACGGGCGAGCGCGATTGACATAACGATACTCGATCCTTTTCTCTGCCCACCGGCGAACAAATTGCGAGACAATTTTCCCCTCGCTGTCCCTATTTTCCTTTCTACCGTTTCAACCCCGCTCCGGCAAAAACTAACCCCTGAGTTCGGTGAATTCCACTTTTTATTCCCTCCATATCCCTGATAATTACTTTACTCTAGCGTGCCAGAGTTCTCCCTTTGTACTCGAAAACCGATACTTTAAAGAGTTCTAAATAATATTGGACTGATCTCGTTCCGTTGGTTTGGAAATCATTTGAGAAACTTCCTTCCTTGACATTTTTCAAGAGAGCTATTAAATTGCCATCAATGGTTCCTTGGGAAAGTTTTAGAACACAATGCAAAAAGAAACAAATTTTGACCTAGAAATTTATGATCAAACTTTCCTTTCCACCCTGTACAAAATAAACGCATTCGCGAAGCAAAATAAAAATGTATACTACTCGTGTATGTGTGTATATACGTAAGGCATTAAATTCATCGATAATAGCAACAAACGTGTCGATCAACAGGGCGAACTTCAACTTCACAGAGGATGAAACTTAGTCCCGTGTGTACGCCGATAATACTCGGCCTGTTGTCGCCGTTGCTAATTCCACGTTGTCATTCTAATCGATCGTACAGCCGTTCAATTATTCCTTCAGCATCGATGTAATTACACGACCGAGTTGGATCGTTTGCCGGTGTTCTCTGTTTTCGTTATTACCCGGGCCAACGTGATCGCGTTGTTCCCCGTCGTTCCGGCGAATCGGCGGCGTTTCGTGAAATCGACTCATCGCGGGCGGAAAAATTCGGCGAAGCCTTTATCGCGGGAAACGAAACGAACGATTGGACCGTCGAACTGCTGTTTGACACGCGAGTATAGTAATTAGAGGAGCCTGGTCTCGACAAAAATCAAAGCTAACCAAACACATGAACACATGGAGGAGAGAAAAAAATTGGGAGAACACGAACGATTGGACCGTCGAACTGCTGTTTGACACGCGAGTATAGTAATTAGAGGAGCCTGGTCTCGACAAAAATCAAAGCTAACCAAACACATGAACACATGGAGGAGAGAAAAAAATTGGGAGAACTTGTACTGGGTTGGTCAGTAAATTCGTGCCGGTTTTTTTCTTTGCAAGTAAATCACATTCTTTTTCATTTATTCATAAGCAACAACTTCATTCCATTATAATGTACGTAATGATCAATAATTCCCTCGATGTACTGGGTTGGTCAGTAAATTCGTGCCGGTTTTTTTCTTTGCAAGTAAATCACATTCTTTTTCATTTATTCATAAGCAACAACTTCATTCCATTATAATGTACGTAATGATCAATAATTCCCTCGTAATTCCCTGCTCGAAAAAGTTCTAGTCTTTTGCAAAAAAGGCAAAGAACTGATCCAAATACTGTTTGACATCGTCATCAAAGATTTTCCCTATTATAAGAATTCGAGTGAAATTGAAATGATGGTTGGGAAAAACACGATAAGTATAGAGGCGTAGTTTTGTTGATTCTCTGTTTTCTGAAAGTAGGAAGGTTTTGATATAGTATAACTGCGAATGGAAACGAATCTGTTAGGTTCGAAAATGGAAATGCTTTAAAAGTTGACAAACAAAAGTTGTGGAAGTTCGGTGTGTAATTATTAAGACAAGCAATATTTCAATGTTACGGGGGATAATATTTTACCAATTTCGAGAAGAATATAAAATTAAATGAAAAGATTAAAATTAAATGAAAAGATTAATTTTGATGCTTTTGAACTACTTCTCTATAAAAAAAAAAAAGAAAGAAACTTATTGTGACTAATCATGTTTTATCCCTGTGGTTTTCGTATATATTGGATCCATTATATTTTAATTTTACTTTATATCGAGTAGTCTTCCAAAAATAGAAACGATAAAAAAAAAATCATAAAAAAGTATCGAGATTTCCCCAAAAAGAATCCAGGTGTATCCCACAGGAAGTCAACCAGCTTATGACCATATACTCTTCGATAAAGCGTTTCCAGTTGCTTCATACTGTTTCATCGGCCACTCGGCAGCCGCAGACGGACGTTATTTTCGAATCAATTATCCCTAAAAGTAATTAAACCGGGCGAACCGCTCAGACGCACTATTTTCCACCGGTAAAACATTCGAAATTCTCGTCGTAACGGTGAACCTGGCCCCTCATAAATCTGTGGTCACCGAGGTCCACCGAGTGTCCTGCGACCGCCATTTCTCTTCGGACCGAGATCCACCTCGCGGCATTGCAGTCTGTCTGCAGAGCAGCGTGTGCATTTCCTTCGAAAACTTGCCACTTGCTACGCGATCGCATTATTCTCTCTTTATCTCTTTTTCTCTCTTTCTCTTTCTCTCTGCCTCTTTGTATTTTACGCGTTTCGGACGCTCAACAACTCGCCTAACTCGAGCTACTTCCGCTTGATCGTTCGACTAATCGTCGAAGGGTCAGCCTCTGCCAAATTCTATTTGGAGCAAGCAGCAGCTTCAACTGTTTATTTACGTTTATTTATAGTTATTATAACTTATAAAATCGAAGTGTACAGTGTTATTTGATAATAAATGTGTTATAAAAAATTTTATTTTTCAGGTGATTGGTTTGATATTAATTTAAAAAAAAAAAAGTAAATGCAATAAATCATTTTGTTAATTAAGTATTCACTGGTGTGCAAATTGACCGTCGATAAACTGCGACAAGTTAGTAACAGGTGTCTCGGTGCACCTGTCCATTAGCATTGGAATTACATTTTTATGGAAAGTCATATTGCTGCAAATCGTAGGAAATTGTTTCGCATAGGAAATTACAAAAAGCATTGAATTTTAGGTATATTATAAATTCCTTTCGTGTCACATGCATAATTTCATTTCAATTCTAAAATTTCTTACAAATGCATAAAGATCTGCATGCAAAGTAGGGAACGTGTTAGATTTGGAAAGTTGATAGCATATGTCTCTATTATACTTCAAAGTATACAAAGTATTCGTTTGTTTTTTTTTTTTTTTTTTTTTTTTTAAAAATTTCACCGAAATTCAACTCTGTTTTGCTCATCAGAGAATTTGAAAAACTTAGTCCGAATCAATGTTAATTAAATACACAAACGAATATAATTGGGGAAAAAAGGAAAAAATCTGAAAGAAAGAAGAGTTGGAAGAATTTATAAGATTGAGCAGCGGATTAGTCAGAATTTTCTATTTATAAAAGATTGCGATAATTTTAATTGATTTCATCTTTGGTTTCCGAATGTTTTTAGATTAATTTTGTGACAATTTAAATTCAAATAATAATTAAACATTAAATTTCATTTAATAAACGAAACAAACGTGTTTTAATAAATAAACGTTAAATCACATTTGAATTGTTAAATCACATAATAAATAAAAAAAAAATAATTGCTACTGTATGTGAAAAAAATAATTGCAACTCTACGATGGAGAGAAATAGTTGCAATTCTATAGCACGTTATTATCATAATTTCTCTCGTTTTGATTTTTGTTGGACGAGAGTCCTCGTTGGAATTTTAATTTCACGATTATGTCGGAACAAAAGAGTGGCAAAACACGCTTTAAAATGAAAATCTCGGAGATAATACCCGATAGCATTATCATGTTTATCATTTAATAATATTCCAACGACAATTTTCGTTTAGTCGTCAACGACATTGTGACCAAACATTTGCATTCCAGAGGGCGGACAGTGGATTTGCATCGAAAAGGAGACCTTCTTCTTTCTTTTTTTCTCCGCCAGGCTGAAGAGAACAAAAGAGAAAATGATTTAACCCGTGGGATGAATTAAAAGCGGAAAGCATTCTTGCCATAAACTGGCTGCATTTAAGAAGAGAAACAGCAAGTTTCTTCTATTATAGACATTATAGTCTATAGACATTTATGACTACATATTGTAGATTTTTTGAGATCTGATATTGTATTATAATATTTCCCAAATACACCTCTCACTTCATTTGACTTCATTTGGCACATAGACAATCGACATTTTGGATGTTCCAGATTAGAATACCACCGAACAGATTAAAAAGAAAAGGAAAAGAAGAAAGTAGTGCAAAATCCCGCGAGGAATTTTAATTCACCTAAAATCGAAATCAATGAGACCCTAACGGAGGCCGTCGAAAGTTTCGTCGGTACTAGTTATCCGCGTCGTGTCGATCGCACGTGCATCGACTCCATCGACACAGTTCGAATCGTCGAGTCGTTCGTCTCATTTTGTCTGCATATCGCATTTTCCAGTTGGAACAACTGAAAGCTCGCGACGCGGGCGAGCGCAAGTTCCGAATGGAAATTGTTAATGTCGGATGACCGACGACCATGCCCAAAAACCGAACCGTGGAAATTTATGCGAGTTATTCGAGTTACTGGCAAACTAAATTTTCCGCCAGCTGTTTCACACACCCCGCCTCCCTGCCTCCCCCTCCGACCACGTTCCTCGCGCTCACGTTCGTGATCGAACTTTCCGATCACGGTCGCCACCGTTGTAACCGAATCACCAACCTTTTCTTTTTTTTTTTTTTTGTCTCTCCTTCGGTGNAAAAAAGAGAAAGAGAGAGAGAAGAAAAAGAAAAAAATATTTCTGAAATAATCGCGTTCGCCGCATACATAGGTTGTTTCAATCGATTAACTCGCTCCGATAGACTTCGAAATTGCTCGCTCATCGTGAATTATTCGATCGCTACTGCTGTTCGAAAGTATCAGACATTACCACTGACGCAAGATATATCGTTCATTATAAAATTAAGGATGAACTGAACTGTGATAATTTAGTTCTTCATAATTGTGAGATACATAGCGTAATATTAGTATTTATTATACGTGTTTGATTTCATCCTGTGAGTTAAGAGTGCATGCTCTTTCAGTCTTTGACTCTTGGGAAAAGTTATCTTAAACATCTCAGATTTATTCGCGTCATTAATTCTAATACGAATTAAACGAAAGTTGTTGGCACTTTTATAAACAAGACTGCTGATCGCCGCATTGTTCGAACTAGGAACGATTATGATGACAAGTCTGCATTTTTTTACACACGCATAAAAATTCGCACTATTTCAAAAATTTCATCGTTCTGAATAATTGTAATTTTAATCTTTCGTTAATTGCAATTGAAATCAAGTTAGAAAATTTCTAACTGTGCGTGAAAGGAATAAAAGGCAGACTGAAGATTTAAAGATTGTTTACCTCGACGAAGAATTCTTAATTTAGTAAAAACCAAAAAATATTCCATATTACAGATGAAAGAAGATTCTTTGATAATACAATTATGTTCGCCCATTAATTACTACTTTTATACTTGTGTTATTATTATATTAATATACTGTATTATTTACATACATATATCTGTACATCTTCGTATCAGTTTAATTACAGTCGTGTTATAATTACGATACGCTACATTGTTCAAATGTTCAAATGTTTTATTTAAACATTCAAACGGAGACAAAGGCCAGCCATTTTGTTCCATATCATAGACTTCGAAACGTTCAATACCGAGCAAGCATCGACTCAATCCGTTTTCATTCGTTCATTTGCACGAAACTTCAAAATCGAATATCCGGAAATTGCATCGAATTGCTGCCTGTTAAAAGTTTTTCATTCGATATCTGCCTGGCGAATCGATGATTTCTTAAGATCGTAAGGATCGAGTTGTCCAAGGGAATAAGAAGGAACTTCCTGCAAGCGTAAATCCGGGAGCGTAAATCCATCAGATTTCGTGGAGAAAGAAGAAAAAAATTTTTTTTTTTTATATCGTCTTCCAGCCAATCCGGCCCGCTTCATTTAGAAAACGAAGCTGCATTAGCGCAATCAACCCCGCTGCTCTTCATTTGCATAATTCTCTCTGCCCCTCGCGATGGGTTTTCACTTCGAAAGTGAATTTTTCCCCGGGAACGAACTTTCCAAGAAATCCCTCCGACACGCTAACTTTCGTGCACGTAGCTTTGGGAGAGGAAAAAAAAAAGAAAAAAAAAGAACTCGCTGCGCATCTTCTCTTCTTCTCTTTTTTTTTTCTCGTTCATGTAACGAGCAGCTCGTGTCATGTAACGCGGATATTTCTACGATCCCGATGTAACTTGGGTGTATTTCTGGCATTTGTCATCGTGCTTCCTGCCGGATAGAAGAATCAGTTTCGTAACAGAGTACGACGAAATACGATGAAGTAATATAGTTCCACGAAACTGTCTGTGTTTGTTATAAAAACAGTGCAAAGAACACTTTTTTTTATATTTAATTTCTAATCCGCTCAGATCTTTCACTTCGTACTTAGCTCTTGAATTCTATGAAATGGGAATCTGTTGAATTTTTGATGATATTAAATTTCTTGTAATATCTCTTTTTCAATTAATTGATTCATCAGATTTCCTGGTAATCAATGATTTTCAAGCGATACATTCTGCACTCTCTATATTCTTTTATACATATTTTTATACTGAAATCTTTGGAACAATAAAATCAACAACTTTTCATTTTATTCTGTATATTACTATATAAAAATGTTCAAGCATTCAACTCTCAAAACTCTAAGCTTGAAAAATTTCAACACCAACAATTTTGAATTCTTCAAAATATTAGAATTTACGTAGTAATTTCGGTTACGTGGTAATTGCTGTTATATATTACATATCGATATTGTTGGTGTCGAATATACCCGGGCATATATTACGTATTTTCAATTTATTTGCTGAATATTCGGCTTGACGGGCAACGCGAAACCTTAACAACACTCGCCAGAGCTCATCTTTATTATCTCGATTACTCTGCATCAACGAATTCGATCATCGGTTAGAGCACTCGGTTATGGTAATTGTTAGTAAAAACGTTCAAATATTTATCGGCAATAACGAGCGTCATTACCGCTTCATGATGAAAGTGTTGTCCGTAACGCCAGACGAGCGTGTTAATGCGCGATTGCGCGAAAATTAATATACATGCAAAGCTAATTTTACAGCAACGGCTATCGTAGAATATGAAATGCTCGTGTGGCCGTTTACGAGCCATTTCGTGCGAAATTGCGTAAAATTTGACATCGTACGTAACAATTACTTGCACGAGGACACGGCCGTGAAATCGTCCTCTTTAACATTCGTCCCTTATTTTCCCAACTTCATTCGTTCCCTGCTGTTAAATCGACACAATTAGTAAAAAATTAATGTGACGAATGAATGCTTTTTTTTAATGAATGCGACAAATAATAACAAGAGGAACTTGCAAATTCATCAACAACAAATAAATTGAACTTATGTATGTATACATGTGTAATAATCACACTAATTCTACTCTCTATCGTATGGATGTCAATCTTATTTTCTCTAATTTTGTCTGGCGTTATAATCATTTAACATATTAACTCATCAACCATTACGAATAAACTACGTTAGTAAATTCATTAATCTTTAATATAAACTAATTCGTCGGTGGTCGCTGGATATTATTAATGTGATCCAATAGCAATTACTAACAGTTAGTAAATTAAATATCCATTCAATCACGCATAAAATTCATATTTACTCTCGATATCATCTCGATCTTTTCTAATTTTATCTAATTGTTACGATCGTTTGACGTATCAATGCGTTAATCGTTGTGATAAACAAACGTCGTTATTTAATTCGTTAGCAAACTAATTAGCCAGTATTAGCGTGATCAGCTGTTGTTAACAATAAATAAAAATTAAATTTCTATTCAATCGCATACAAGATTCACATTAATCTTACTTTCATCTCATATTCTCTATTAATATTATCTAACATTATGATCACATGCATGCATTAACTATTACGAGTAAATTTCTAATATAAACTAGTCACTGATCGTTGAGTGTTATTATCATCCAACTATAAATAAATTAAATTTCTGTTCAATCGCATATAAGAGTCACACCTTCCATCTTATCTTCTCTAATATTATCTAACGTTACAACCATTTCATGGACCAATGCATCAACTTGCGAATAAATGTCGTTACTAAAGTCGTTAGTTTCTAACATGATTAGCCATTACTGGCATGATCGATTTTCGCCAGAAATCATTTGCAGTAAGACGGTTTGAATTTGTTCAATTTTCGAGACGATTTCAACTCGGTCGAATAGTTGGTCGATAAATAGTTGGTCGATAAACTTGCAAAGTTGGAACGTTTTCGATCAGACTAATGGCGTTATCCGCAGAACGGGAGTTATTTCCCATATTCGTGGGAGTTAGATGCAAGCCGATACACGCGTAACGATGTGCCAACTTTGTTGCTACTTGGGACATAATGCAACTACACGCGGGAGTTTGTATAAGCTTCCGGTTTTCCTGCTGGAATGTTTATCTTTGTAGTAAGTACCTTAACTATCGAAGAATTAGAGTACGCGGACAATTTACATTTTAGCGATCGAAAATTTCTTTCCGTATATCAATATTCGTGAACGATGTGTCACGAATGCTGGTTACGTTGAATGGTCCACTAATTGTGAGAATTTTATCGAAATGAAGAATTCGTAATTTTTCATAGAAAGAAAGATGTTATTCAATTTTGTTACTCAGAGACTGTCATTCAATAGAAATCGATAAATCAGTGCGAATCGTGTATAGTAAATATATATTAGAATAATCTCCTTATATTGTTCTGCAAATTTCTCTTTTCATAGATCACACAAATGAAAGTGAATCGTGTGATCTATTTAATGAAAAAGATATATAGTTATACGTGAAAGTAACTCCATTTCTAATAAAAAAGAGACTCGGTGCATATAATAATCGATACAAATTTTAGTGAATACTAGTAAAAAGGTTTGTTTAACTTACTAAATATTATAATGAATTACGTATGTCAGATATTTCACATATTCTTGCACATTGCGTGCATAGATTTCTCCCAAATGCACAAAAACGCTACAAATATTATTCAAAAGTTATTCACGTACTTTAAAATATAGAGCACCGTTATTGTTGCAAATAGGTTAAAATAATAAAACGATGCTCATGCGACAAGTTTTTTTCTTTTTCTTTCAGAAAATTATCGTCTTATCACCCATTCTTCTTCTACTTACAGCAATATTTCCCCTCTGCCCATCGATCGTAAAACTACTATAAGATCAATTGTACAAGCAATTTATATGAAAACGGACTTCTTGTAATGGACTATCATTATTCACGAAGATCACCTTAATAATGCTTCAATTTACAGAGTTGTCAAACATTATCGTTGCAAATAAATAAATGAATCTTTCATAGGCTAATCAAAAGAAAAAACAGGTTGAAAGACAGAAAATTTGTTTTTCTAATATGATGATCATTCATAAATTTGATCACACGGTAACAATGAAGATATATTTGTCAGAAATCATTTGCATTTGAATTTCAATGGTCTTTGAAATAATTAGACGAATAAAAAAAATGAAGTAATAATATATTAATAATCAAGTGATGTCGATGGAAGAACTCTAGTCGTCTTAATAACGTTCCAACCTACAACAATGTTTCCTGCCTCGTCAACCATAAAATCAATCGTCAGCTCCTTCAGACTAAGAGCCTCGTAAATAAATCTGGGTTGGTATAAAATTCGCCTGCAGACGCCATTAAAAGCGAGCGAGTTGCCGATGTTTTTGACGTAAGAAAAAATTGTTGGACGAAGTGAGAGAGAGAAATGTCTCGCCAGTTCATCTGGAGACAGGAAATTCCGGTGAAAACGTGGACGAAGCCCGTGGAAAAGGCGGATCTGACCTCTTGGTTACAAGTGCTGTCTGCGTCATCGTCTAATTTAGAATTCTCGGGGCGCAACAGCGGATCACGTGATCCAGTTGACATGCAGCTTGCCGTTGAAGAGGAAGACGAGGGAAACCCGGTCGCCCCGGACGCGCGTTATACGGCCCTGTTCCGGAAGTAATAACACTCCCGAAACTTGTGTTGCCGCGAACCGCCGGCTTGATTCACGCACACACTCGCCCCAACCACCGCCCTCCAGCCGCGTGGCTAGATTCTGAAACGTGCGAGAGTGTTCGGAGCAGATGGAAATTCGCGGTCGGGCAAGCAGAAAAGGGTTGTTTGTTGAAAAGGGAAAAATGAAAATTCACGAGAGTATCCCGTTCGTGTTTAAAAGAGGGTGGCCCGGTTCAAAGAGATGTTTTCTTTTTTTTTTTTTTAAATGGAGAGCGCGCGGATAATTGGTTGGTTAATGGCGTTCGAACTGGTACTTTCCCGTTGCCATTCAACGGATTTTCAATGGTGGAGGAGGGAAAGAAGATTAGGAGAGATTAGAAGGAGAAACTTTAAAGTTTTCGATGGACCAATGACTAAAGAACGCGTACAATGGCGCTCGATTCTCGGTGCTAGAGACACTATCTAAAAATTGAGTAAAATGAGTAAAGAAAGTGCAATGATTTCCAGTGAAAATATGTGAAAGTAGCTAGTAATTGAAATTAGAAAAAAAAAGATTAGGAAATATTAGAAGAAAAAAATTAGTCTTTCAAAGTTTCGATGAATCAGTGACTAAAGTATGTACACAGTCGCGCTTCATTTCCGGTGCTAGAGAAACGTGGAAATATCTAAAAATTGAGACTAAAAGAAATTAGATGAGAAAATTAGACGTTTATCGATAAATTAAATGAGTAAAGAAATTGCAGTGATTTCCAGTTAAAATATGTGAAAGTAACTAGTAATTGAAATTAGAAAAAAAGAAGATTAGGAGATATTAAAAGGAAAGTTAAACTTTCAATTTTCGATCAACTTAAAAACTGCAATGGCGCTCAATTTCCGACATTAGAAATACGTGGAAATATCTAAAAATTGAAACTATTTCTCGATAAACTAACGAGTGATGAATATAGTGGCATTGGATTTCCGGCACAGGAAACACATAAAACTACCTACTAATTAAGAAAAAACGTTTAAATTTATCTAAACAAACCAATGAGTAAAGAATATAGGTATACAACTAATAAACGAAAATAAGAAATTAGAAAAAGAAGATTAGAAAAAAAAAAGGAAAGAATTATCCATGAATGTATAGAATGAATACAAAATATATCCCACGTTTGTACAATGTACACAAATGTATTCCACACGCTTCTTTGCAATTTAATGAATCGTTCGATTAGTTTTACATTTTATACCTACTACAGTATTTTTTTTTTTTTTTAATGTAAAAACAGACTTGCACATGCTTTCTTGCAA
>NIPQ01103229.1:0-17808 GCA_002806875.1 Lepidotrigona ventralis hoosana
TCGACATAGCAATAACAATAATGAAAGCTAGAAGGATTCTCCGATGCCCTTGATGTCGGGGCGCGCACCCCTCCCCTCCCCTCGTCTTCAGCTTCGGCTCTTCAGCTTCCTGGGAGATTAGCATGAAGCTGGAGAACAAGCGAACGAAGGGGATGAAGCAGGGGAGCGTATAATCGAATAACTAAACGATTGTGTTTGCAGCTGCTCGGGAATACTCGATTACAGAGAGGAGATTTTTAGTCACTGAAATATATGGGATATTTTCCGTATTGTGTAACGTAGTAAAGCAACTGTCTTCTAGCTTCGCTCGACAATTGTCCAATCGTTTCTTGAAAACAAAAGTTTAAAAGTTTAAAAAGTATCTTGAAATCCACTTCATTTCGATTATAACGCGTCTTCGATCCGATATTGCAGCTTCCTATTTTAATTACTCGTTTTTTTAAATTAAATCTAAACAATGTGGACCTAAGAATTGTGCAAATAGAGGTAATCTAAATCAGAACTGGCTAACACTGCTCCTTACCCCCTCCACTATACATTGAGAGAGTGGGGTTCACGCACTGTAGTGGGGAGATCGACGCAGTGGAGGGGATAGCGTTAGCGAAAGTGGGGGAAGCGAGTCGCCAGTTAGCCACTTCTACTTTATATAGTTGCATCAAGAAAGCGCTATCGTGCTGCATGGCACTATCGAAACAAGGTTTTTAAATAGTTTTTTAGCACGATCGCGAAAGAATGTTCACATCGTTTGCACGGCTTTAATTATAATATTCCAAATATACTTTCTTTTTGAATTAAACCTAAACCTAAACGTACATAAACAAGCAATTTAGGATCAAGAGCTGCGCGATTACCGGTTCTCCGGAGACTTTTCAAAAGTACTTCCTTTGCACGCCGTTCTTGCTTCGACGACTCGTTCGAATATTTATATCCATTATCTCGCTTTTTCACTTTCTTTTGAGAATTATGAATCTCGAGGCTGAAGAATCAACGCTACTACGCTATTACGAGCGGCTGCTAGCTGGATCCAACGTGTAGGTGTGGAAAAGCGGAAGCCGAAGCGGAATGTTGTCGTCGAAGAGTAATTAGTACGCAACAGTCGTGCCGATAGCAACTTGCGATAAAGGTAATCGAATCGCGCCTGCAAATTACTTTCCACTTCCGGCCCAGGTCCGCCGCGCCGGTAATTGAATAACGTCCTTACGTCGCGCGTAATTCGATTGCTTTCGGGATAAGCAGACACCAGACTTGAGAACTGGGTGTGGAAAAGAATGCCAGCGCGAAAAGGAGTCCACTACGGTGTAAAATGGTGCGCGAAATTGCCGCTTGCATCGCGCGCAATTACGAAACAGATAAAGGAACAACGTGTTATCGGTGTATAGGGATCAGAGTATTCGATGTATGCTCGTCACTATTTTTTTTTTTTTTATGAAGATTTCGTTTTAACTTGGCTTCGATTTCGCCACGAGTGGGAGGCGAAATAAAACTTCTGCGTAAAGTCGACGAAATTCTGTTGTAAAGTGATGTGTGTATAAATTCAATTTTGAAACAAAAGACGAACATGGCTTCTCTTTAAATTTGTAATAATAAAGTCTCGTGAATTCGTCGAAAGAGATTTAACTAAATGTTTAACTGCATAGGATAATTCTTCGTTTTGAAAGTGGAATAAGCACATTATATATCGATCAGAATTATTACAACGTACTAAGGAACTGTCGGAAAAATATTTTGCTTCGCACGAGATGATTTTGTCTCCCTAATTAATCTCTAGAAGAGGCAGTGTCGAACAGAAAAAGAAATACAGACGGAGAAATTATGAAAGATATATCGGATGACGAAAATGACAATTTAAAGTTTTTTACGAAAATTTTTAGTAAAATAACTTTGTTGCGCACGAGTTCGTGATCTATAAATATAACGATATTATTGCTTTTCTAATAGTTGTTTTACTATGTAACTGAGAATATTTTTCAATTTCACGTTTACTTATCATTTTTTTCTATTCAAAGAATACATTTCAGAGAAGTCAGTTTCGATAGAAATATAAATTTAAAATTGATATATCGTTTCTCGAAATCTGTCGAAAGTGGTACAAGTCCATTTGTGGTTAGAAAACTTTTCATTTCCTTTAGTCATTTTGTTCATTTATTATTAATAAAATTTAAATCCCTAAATATCACAATGTACGAGCAAATGGACTTTCGAAAAAAAGAAAAAAAAGAAACGGCTCATACGACTTGTGACAAGAATTATTTCAAAGTCGAATCGAACCCGCCGCCATTTTGCTTGCAACGTTCAAATCGCCGTTCAAATCTCATTAAAGAAACGAGAGTAGTTGGAACTAGTAGCTTCATCAGTTAGTGGCTTGCGTGAAGACCAGAGCTATAAACTCCGAGTGAATTAACACTAAACGTACCGACATTTTACATATACCTATGTTACCATAAGGGGCCATTTGACCTCTTATGAATAAACGTTGATTTTTAGAAAGAAATTCTTAATTTATTAAAGGGAATAATTTGCAACATAACTTCTGATTTCTAATAAAATACTCAAACATATATTTTATATAAGTAAAGTTTTATTTTTTATATAAGTAAATTTTGAAAAGGGGTCATTTGACCCCTTATGAATAAACGTTGATTTTTAGAAAGAAATTTTTAATTTATTGAAGAAAATAATTTGCAACATAACTTCTGATTTCTAATAAAAATACTCAAACATATATTTTTATTTAAAGTAAATTTTGAAAAGGGGCCATTTGACCCCGCTTGGTACGTTTAGTGTTAACTGATTGGCGATAGAATTTTCAAACTGACAATGGAATTCTCAAACGAGTACTGACTTTATATTTGTCCAGTAAATTTTATGTTTGCTTTCGAAAGACAATGAATTTCTCTGGAACGCAAATTTCAAGGGTGAGTGACGTTTTTGACAGGTATCTCTCTCTCTCTCTCTCTTTCTCTGTGTAGAAACAAAAATGTTTCGCCAAAACATTTACCGTGCTCCATTGTTTCGATATATAATGCCGGACAATGCTTAAGGAATAAATATCTAATTCAGTGACCGCTGTCGGTGGCTGCCCTCCCGTGAAAATTACTAAACAAACGGACAAACGAGCAAGGTCCTTCTCCTTCTCCTTTTTCCCCCGGTTGCTGCTCCAGAGCTTTCGAACAATGTGCTCGCGTGACAATGACGTACTTGGCTGAATGACCGCAGCGTTTGCAGACCTACTGTCCCGACGTGACACAGACATTTCCACGTGATTGTCCGGACTAACTCGCTCTCCTTCTCACAAAGTCATCGGCAGGGAGAAAGAACGACAACGAGGATGCCAAGGATGCGGAGGAAACGCCGAAAGGGGACGAAGTCGCGGTCGAAAAAAAAGGAAAAAAAAAGGGAAAATGGAAAATACCATGGCGGTGGACATAGAGAGAGAGAGAGAGAAAGCAGAGTGACAGGTTTCCTTATTGGGACAGACAACTGTCTGACCAGTTCAGACTAGCGCTTCTGCATGTATTAGCGGCGAGATAGAAAGTCGAATCCGCGGCAGAGAGAGGAAATGACTGTCTCTCGAAACTTGTCTCTTGTCTAATTCCCTTTGAAAGTTCGAAGAGTGAGATATCGAAATATCAGGCAATGCACAGGGATAAGAGATTGCGTCGTCTGTCGCAGTGGACAGTTCAAAGGGGCGGAAGGATCGCGAACTAAGCCCTACGACCAACAACGCCAGACCAGACGCGAAAAGTTGAACCCCGAAAAGGTTCGCCCAGGTCGAAGAGAGGCAATTAGAAGAAGAAGAAGAAGAAGGAGAAGAGAAACGAAAGAGGTCCAGATGCATTAAAAAAGGGAGAGAAAGAAGGGGGGGGGGGAGGATGGTGGTTGCGGGACCAAAGCGGAGCAAAGCAACCAGAGCTGATGGAACCTGGTGGAAGAGAAAGACGTCGCGTCGCGTCGGACACCATATCCTGTTGGTGCGGGAGGATGGAGACGGGATTGGGTCCTAACGGGTAGATTGCACCGGTAGCTCGGGGCCACGTTACGTAGAGGATCGAAGATGGCGGCGGCACGGGATGAGAATGCAGCCGATTTCCTGGAGCCGGTGGGCTCCGGGCAGCGGCGGTCGAACGAGGGTGGCGGCGAAGAGAGAGGGAGAGAGAGAGAGAGTAGATGGAGAGACAGAAAAGGGAATAACGCAAGAAAACGAAGAGGGCGGACGGCTCACGGTCACCGTGCAGTAGGCGCTTAATTGTGTCGCGGAAATACTCAGACAGACGGATTCCTTTAATAATGTGCCCGACGGCGCGCTCAACCGATTCACCCTCTTGACGTTTTTCTTGTTTTCTTCTCTTCTCTTACTCCTCTCCTTCCCCACCCTCCTCTCTGCCTACCGCCAAGCTTATCTCCCTCTACGAGCGTTCACCAACGTCACTCGTGTTTCCTCGTGGTGCACGCGAGGACGCGTCTCTCTTTCGTTCGAAACGGCGAGTTCTCGTCTTTTTCGATGATCGGTAACACGAGGTAATCACTTTCCCGCCAATGAAAATTCCCTTTCTCGGGTAAATTTCGCGCGAGGGAGATCTGTTTCGTTTAAAATTTCCNTTTCGTTTAAAATTTCTTTCCCACTTACTTTTTTTTTTTTTTTGAATAAAACATCGAGATACTAAAAAGAAAACTAATTTTATTGGTTTTAAATTAAATTTAAGCTCAAACGTGATTTTTTCCATTATGTTTTAAACATCCTTCAAATGTCGATCGTCAGAGACGAAACGATTTATTTCAGTTAGAAAAGTGATTTTTAGCTCACCCTGCACTCACTGATCCTGGCTTTTAATCATCTTTCCGTATGTATTCAGACATAGTTTTTCGATGCAACGCGTTTGTTTGTCCGATACATCGTCGAGAAACTTTGGTAGGATTCCAAAGTGATCGTGGAGGACGTTATAACCGAAGAACTCCTTTATGGAGTCGATGAACCGTTTCTTTGACGGATCATCCAGCTCCAGTCAGTCGACGACGTAATCTGTCTGAGCCTTGAGGCGTGGGCGTCGCTACTCTCATTTTGTTTCTTTAAAAAAGAAAAAAAAAAAGAGAGAGAAAAGAAAATTCAGGACGCAAGAATCCTGAGAAAAATCTACTGAATATAAAAAAAAAAAAAAAAATTGCGGCTTCTGAGTGTGGCCTGCCGTCGATCTTGCCATCTTTGGCTTTGTCTTTCTGCTTGGAAAGGCTTCTCGGATGATCAGTTGAGAGAGAGAGAGTCGTTGTCGCTTCGCGTTCCTTTGTTTTCAAATGCTCAAGGGTCTAATTAATTAAAAGTGTGGACCTTTCCTTCCCTTTCTACGGAGGGGTCTTTGAAGATTTTTGAGAGAAGTAGATTACCGAGAAAGGCGAAACAAAAGTACTACGAATGATACAAACTCGCCCAGCCACTGGACGTTTCTCTCACGACGCGTCGTGAAAAAGAAAATTAACCTCGAATTTCAAGGTCAAAATCCTTTTTTTTTTCACTGAATTCTACTCATTATGAAGGTAAAACTTTCCCACGAAATCATAGATCGCAACTTCATGGTTCTCCAGAAAAATGGCGAAAATATATTTAACACTACAGACGCGTGCGTTCTAACAGCGACTTTATGGTTCTGGATTAGGTTTCACTAACATTTAATCTGCCACAGTCATAGCGATCAGCGTGAGTCTAAATAATCAAGTGATGAAACTAACTGTTAACGATTATTCGAAATATAAGCATTACGTCCACGCGTTCAGAACCATAAAGTCGCTGTTAAGACTTGTGCAGTGTTTCTCTCGACAAATGGCAAACGACAATGTTCTACGGTTTATATTTGCAATATTTTGTCACGAAATTAAAGTGACCTTTAAATTTTTTTACACAGAATGCTATTTTTGTTTGTTCGTCGAATGAAAGCGGCTGTCAAGACGAATTCGAACGTACATAAGTTACGAGAGTCCTGCTCTCATCGTTTTCAATTGCTGCAAAGAATGAAGCAAAATATTCGAAACAAAATATCAAACAATAGAAAAAACAGGAAACGAGAAGAAAGCAACAATAGAAATATAAGCGTCCAAATATAATACGTCCACGCGTTCAGAACTATAAAGTCGCTGTTAGGACTTGCGCAGTGTTTCTCTCGACAAATGGCAAACGACAATGTTCTACGGTTTATATTTGCAATATTTTGTCACGAAATTAAAGTGACCTTTAAATTTTTTTACACAGAATGCTATTTTTGTTTGTTCGTCGAATAAAAGCGGCTGTCAGGACGAATTCGAACGTATATAAGTTACGAGAGTCCTGCTCTCATCGTTTTCAATTGCTGCAAAGAATGAAGCAAAATATTCGAAACAAAATATCAAACAATAGAAAAAACAGGAAACGAGAAGAAAGCAATAGAAGAATTTATTTTTTCGAAACTACAAATTTCGTATGAAGAACAATGCGGCTAATATGTACATATATCGATCGTTGCTTCCTCACCGTTGCGAGATAAAGCATCGATGCTCGATTTTCTGGATAAAGCGTTTTTTGTTCTCGTTTCTTAGAGGCCTGGATGCCGCAGCCAGGGGAGGTGGGGTACAGAGAGAAGCTTCATCATAGGAAAAAATGACAGCGTCGAAACGATAACAATCGATCGACTGGCTGTCAGTGAAGAAGAATGCCGGTTTCAACGGAACGGAAGCTCTTCATCGGATAACACTGCGGAGCAATTGACATAATGAATGCAATTTTATTTGAAGCACCATGGACGGGAGCTCGAAGTGAGTTGTTACCAGTCGCGAATGACTAACGGCTTGCGGCCCGAGCAACAAGAGAGACAGAGATCGAAAGATCGAGATCGAGATCGAGAGAGCGAGGAGAAGAAAGAATCGGCGGGACGAAGCCAAAGGCGGGCTAACGACGATTCCCATTCGCATTATGAGCCTGTCGATGTTATTATTTACGACGTCGTTAACTCCGCCGCGTAAAAATTCAGCTCGCGTACGCGCATTAATCTGGCCACACGATACTGGCCATTTCTATCCTATCGACGATCTGATCGCTAAGCTCGTAAATACCGAATTATCGAAAAACGGTGCACTACTGTCTGACACAGTAGCCCTGAGCTACGTTCATCGATTCCACTTTCTCGAAATCGAGTCGAGTTTTCCAACTTGTTCGCCGTCTCGCCGCGAGAGAAAAATGTCCCAACCGGTCGCGGAAGAATACTTTTATATGAGGAAAAGTATTTGAATCTCGTTTGCTGAACCTAATTGAAAATTCACGTCTATGAAGGAGTTAGACAATTTGAAAGTATTCGAATTCGAAAAGGAAGGGTGGAATATATTGTTCAATTTTGTTCATGTCGAGTATATATATAGTGCCAAGTTTTGCTTCTAAAGTAAGTAACGTCTTACAATTTTTATAATGATGCAGAAACTATAATTATCAAGAAAACTGTCGAGTGATTAAGATTAAAGAAAGCAATAGATTTAATTTTATTACAAACAATATTTTAATGGTGTCGAAATTAATTTGAAATAGAACATTCCAAATATTTCTAGTATTATTGTTTACGTTCTAAATAACAATAAATAACAATAGTAATAATTGCATAAATTATATAATACTATATTGAGAATACTTGTTATATATAAATTATATAATACTAAATTTTAACAGATAACATTTAACGTTATTTTAATTTCTCGATAATAAACGTTAGTTCGATAATAAATTTTGCAGCATCTTCTTCAGTAGATCTTAACACACAGTCCAGAGAAAATCAATTTTTACAATAAATGTTTCAAAAAATTCTCCGTTTATTCTACGATGAAAACTCCAAATGGCTTGGACCCTTACTTAACCCTCGAATAGTTTTCTTGACTGTGAAAAAATTTATTTAACGTGAAATCAACAAATATCAACCTACACATACAGATTGACAATGAATTCAGCAGTCTCGATCAATTTGATTATATATAACGAATAATAAAATTGACGTTTCAGAATGCAGGTGATAACTGTTATCAAGAGTGTTAATAAGACATTGTATACGCCATCTTGTACAGAAAAATTCATTAATTTAATAAAATATCTATATATATATTATATATATATATATATATATATAATGGGGAGCGTTGTTAGTAAGGAGACATTGTATACGCCATCTTGTGCAGAAAAATTCATTAATTTAATAAAATATATATATCATGAGGAACGTTGTTAATAAGAAGACATTGTATACGCCATCTTGTGCAGAAAAATTCAATAATTTAATAAAATATCAATTCATGTATATATATGTGACTCGAAAGTTACAGGGGGCCGTAGAGGGTTAAGATAAAATTTAGGCAAAGCATGCCAAGAGATATATTCTCCAGAATGTTGATTCGGTCTCGACCAGGAGTCGCGGGACACCCTGTACATTATAACCTTGAGAGCGTACAAATAACTTTCCCGGCTTTTCGAACGACGCCGCGCGCGGCACAACGTAGGCGCGTTAATATCGTAAAGCAAGGTGGAGAATGGTGAGGAATAATCGCGCAACCACCCCTTCTTCATTGTCCTCCCCCTCCCCCTCCCCCCCTACCCTCGGTGGAAAGAACCATGCGTCTACGAATTTTTCCATTGAACGGAGGCGGAGATTGCGTTTGTCTGGCTGGAGAACTTGCGTTTCTCCCGGCTCGAAAAAGGATCTCCTTTGTGCCGCGTAATAACGCGCGCGAACATATTCCAGCATGGCGTTACGGGACGTCGCCCGGCACATTGTGCTGGTCAAGAACTGTTCGACGAGGTCCCCTCCCCCCTCAACCGGCATTGGATAGGTCGTGCGGAGCGCTGTTTTCACTTCCGGCGAGTCCGCGGCGTTAAAAACCGTCCCTGTGAATCGCGAGCTAAGAGGGTTGGAACGACGATTGATATTCGGTTTGCTCCGCGAACTCGAGAGACTCGGATTGTTTTTAATACGAAAGGAGGGGGGAGGGGGAGGGGCGAGGCGAGGAATGAATATTCCGGGACTTGGTTTTGCCCGACGATGCAAAACAGGATGTTGATTTTGTGTAAACGGCCGGCGGGCGGATAGATCGATCGTTGATTCATCTCTCCTCGTTTTACTCCGTTTACTTCGGAATTACGCGTGTTTCTGAATTGTTAATCGGAATAACATCCGTGCTCCGGTCTCTCTCTCTCTCTCTCTCTCTCTCTCTCTCAGGGGGCGCACGAACGTAAATACGACCTGTTGTCAATATTTCGATGGGAGATCGAGTTAGCTCGGCAGCCAACGCTACGGTTTTACGAGCGTACGATCTCGGAAAGTAACGACTCGAGGATCGTCGTACGTTTAATGCTTTAACCTCTTAACAGCGGGATTAACTTTCGTTTCACATAAAGATAATTTGTTTCGCAAAGTAATAAGGGAGAGGAAAATCGTTTTTCATTTGTTAACTATCTACTTCGACAAAATATTTTGTGACGTACTTGGCGAATATGTATATTCCATTTAGACTCAAATGAAATGTTGTCACACATTTGCTTTTGAAATTTTCATGACGGAAAATGTCGTCATGCACGTTGCAGTTATCTTCCTCGTATGACGAAATGTTATATTAAGAGGTTAGAAATGTGTGTCTACGTCTTGGGTCGGTAGAACGATTTTGCACTCGTCAAATATAGAGCATTCACAGTAAAATTGAATTAAATTGCAAGGAATGTAAAAAAAAATATATATATATACTTAGATATTTATAAAAATATAATATATATTTATTAAATTATAAATATATGAATAATAAATATATATTATTAAAATATATATTTATAAAAATACACACACAGAATTATACACTAGTACAATTCGACGTTTATTTATTTATATATAGAATCCAAATGACTTTTGTTTTTACTTTCAAATGTCATTTGTAGTCTTCAAGTAGCATCCTTATTCTTTCTAAAGAAATGAATTCAAACAATGTCTAAAGGATGATTCTTTCTAGTTCATACACAGCAATTATACATGCAGATTGACTTTGGCACAACACAAGTCGCACGCAAGGTGGCGTACCTTGTTAAAATGTAGCGACCACGATCAACACATCTAGTCTTTCCTTAATATACTAGTACCAAAAACACTAACACCAATCGCTAGTAGCTGTCGCTGACTTAGGAATCGATATCGATCACGAGGTTAAGCACTACAGGAGTGAAGCACCATCTAGGATGGGTGGACCATATTATATCCAGTTCAAAGCATTTAAGGCCTCCTCTAATAACCATAAACAAAAACAAACGTGTGTAGGGGTGACCGGGCCACATCAACCAAGGTCAAGTAGTATGGAATTTACTGCTAGACCAAGAAAGTATACCACGTGTAGCATTTTCCGATTGTTACAGAGTAGCGAGCACGTGGGTGTTCAATTTTTAAGGGCCAGATCATCTTAACTACTAAAATGGTCACCCATCCCAGTAGTAATGCTCCGCAACCTATGATACTTAACTTCGTGATCGACATTGATACGTAAGTCAGCGGCAGCCACTTGCGCTTGGTGGTATTATATTTTTTGAAACTGATATATTAACCTCTTCTAAGTGGTTCATACGGACCATAACGAGCGACCAAATCGTATACAATAATTCGTCGCTTTCTTTTTCAACTCGTCGGTATAATATCACTGGATAGAAATTATTACTAAAAAGTAATAAATTTATTATTTGTTTTGCCTGAGTTATGTTTAAAAATACCAAAAACTGAGAAAACATAGCAATTTCTCTAATAACCATAAACAAAAACAAGCGTATGTAGTGGTGACCGAGCCACACCAACCAAGGTCAAGTAGTATGGAATTTAGATAGACCAAGAAAGTACTGTATTTTTCCGATTGTTACAGAGTAGCGAATACGTGGATGTTCCATTGTTAAGGGCCAGATCAGCTTAACTACTAAAATGGTCACCCATCCTAGTAATGCTTCGCACCTGTGATACTTAACTTCGTGATCGGTATTGATACGTAAGTCAGCGGCAGCCACTTGCGCTTGGTGATATCATATTTTTGGAACTGGTATATTAACCTCCTCTAAGTGGTTCATACGGACCAAATCGTATACAATAACTCGTCGCTTTCTTTTTCAACTCGTCGGTATAATATTACTGGATAGAAATTATTACTAAAAAGTAATAAATTTATTATTTGTTTTGCCTATGTTATACTTAAATATAAATAAATAGTTAAAACTGAGAAAATATTGCAATTTTGGGACAAAAGTTTGGGACCTCTTGCGCTGACAACTGGTTTGCGGACCATAACGAGTGACCAAACCGTATACAACAATTCGTTGCTTTCTTTTTGAACTCGTCGGTATAATATCACTGGATAGAAATTATTACTAAGAAGTAATAAATTTATTATTTGTTTTGCCTGGGTTATACTTAAATATAGTTAAAACTGAGAAAATATTGCAATTTTGGGAGCAAAGGTTAACCTCTTGCGCTAACTGGTTTGCGGACCATAACGAGTGACCAAACCGTATACAACAATTCGTTGCTTTCTTTTTAAACTTGTCGGTATAATATCACTGGATAGAAATTATTACTAAGAAGTAATAAAATTATTATTTGTTTTGCCTGTGTTATATTTAAAAGTACCAAAAACTGAGAAAACGTAGCAATTTCTCGGGGACAAATTCTTGACGTGCGTGGCACGTTATTCTAGTGCAAAAGATTAAAGAAAGACTGGACGTTGTTGGTCGCGATGTAAAAAGTCGAGATACACGAGAAACTTAATTCAAGTAGCACGTCGCAGTCACTTTTCTCAAATGACGAGACGAAGAAGAAAAAAAAAAGTTGCCATTTCTTCGTACACTGGTCAAGTTGAATAGAAACGTAATGACGTATCTATCGTTGTTGAATTTGATGGACGAGAAATGAAAGAAGAATGCGTTTTAATGCGTCACGTTGTCTCTTCTTCGGAAGCTACGAATCTGAGAGACGCGTGTTTTCGCAGCGAGCGTTCTCTTCGCTCGCTGTTTATACCATTACCATCGAATTGTCGTGGAAATTGAAAGCGGCGGCCTTCGTTCTTTCGCTAGCGAGCGAAAGAAGCTTCACGACACGGCGATCGACAACGTCAAAGTTCATCAAAGCGATCCATTAGTTTCAACGCTGTGACGCTGTGTGTTACTTTCAGCGTTCAAACGATTCGCCAGTATATATTCGAGACGAGGACTGGAGAGGCGAAGCAGGTTAGGCGAAGGCCGGGGCCGAAAGTCCGAGGGGTTTTTCAAGGGCTGGCCAGTGCCCTTCTCTCCCCCACTCTAGCTAGAAAGGGTACAGTTAGAGGCCACCCCATTTGCAATGGACCCGAGTCGAGAGCAGGTCTAATATGCTTTAAACCGCCGCGCGCCGGCATCGAGAGGGGAAGGCTATAACCGAAAGAGAGACGACGTCGAGGAGAAGGAAGGAGGATCGCGAATATTCATAATACCCGGTCGAAGAAGAAATAAGCTAACCCTGCAAACAGCTACTCGTTGGCACCGGCGTGCATTCGCTTCAGCGAGCATTACGACAGACGACGAGTTATGCAAGGGTGGAACCTGTCGACACAAACGAGAAGAAAGTCGTGTCAGAGAGAGAGAGAGAGAGAGAGAGAGATAGCGGGGAGGAATCTGTACGCGAGGACAGAGGGAAAGAGGAGAAAGTATAAAGGAGGAGACAGAGGAGGCGAAGAAAGGATCTTCCATTGACTCGGATGAAAGTGAAAGAGAGAATTTTCCGACTCCCATTTCGTGCTCTCTGTTCTCGTCGTCCCGTGGGCCGCGACCGAAGGTACATTCAGTACCTCTTCTCCTCTCCTCTACTCTCCTCTCCTCTCTTCTCTTCTCTTCGCGGGCATATTTCTCGGAAACAAGACCGAGCGTTTATAGTCAATTAAAGAACCGAGCAGGTAATGCGCTTTGCTACTCATCGAAAGCAAAGAGAAAGAGAGAGAGAGAGAGAGAGAGAGAGAGAGAGAAAGGAAAATGGCGATGAGAAGTGAAAAAGAAAAAAAAAAAAAAAGAAACAGAAAAAGAAANACCTGAGTGAAGATGGTTTGGTAGAATGAAATGTCCTTGGGAATTCAACTTTGAGCTCACTTCGCCACGAGGATCCACCACCGAGGGGGAGAATCTCTGAGCAAAGAATATTTGTACGTTTCCTTCTGAACCGGGGAAACTCTAAAAAAAAAGGCATAAGCGTTCGGTGGCCACTTTTCTTCCTCTGTGCCTCTCCAATTGCTTCGTACGAAATTAAATACCGATAATTTCGCTCGAACGTACTTTTCATTTCGAGAATTCGACGTTAAAGAAATCGTTAAATTAAGTCTAGTTGCTTGGTCTCCGTCTTTGAAATTGAAAGATTTATTGAGTGACAGGAAATGCGCTACAGCGCCGGAAGTATCAACAGCATTACAAACAGAGGCGAATTATACAGGGCATAGCATTGTCAGAGTACATTCTGCGAGTGAAAATAAAAGAAGAATGTCATACAAACGCATGCTCAAAAATTCTTCGTCGAACTATGAGGAAAATTCGAAATAAGAGTGGTCGATATTTACCCACGTTGGGTCCATTTCTATGAATACAGGCTTGACATCTGTATGAAAAATTGAATTCATCACATTTCGAATTTCCAGTTGATCTCCTTCTGTTTCATTAAACGCTTTAAGACTCTCCGTAAATAAAAGTGCAATGGCGTGAGGTCTAAGTGTGTAATAACTGTGTTCCACAGATCTCGAATGTACAATGGCATATCTCCTAAAATCTCTGGCTCTGATATTCATTTTATAGAAAATGGTAATTTTGGGTGAAACGTTTAGTTGACGAGAAGCTCTCGAAATTACTTTCATCACGAATCGTTTCACGAATCATTTCTGGCTGTCGTCTCGCCTTGTAAAATGTACCATTCTCGCGTAATTGTTCCGAAAATTGTTCGCTCATCTTGAGTTTTCGTCGTAATTCCTCAACGAAGGATTTCTGAGCATACGTGGCATTCACTGCAACAAAGTGAAAAGCTGGAAAACGCAGGGAGGAGGGAAGACTCGGTAAATGGTCCCCTGGCCATTTCCCCATCCGTATCGCGGCAGATATTTCCTTGCGGGCGTGCGGTGTGCGTCCACGAATCTACTTGCAGTCGGACTGTTATTTCTCATTTCTCGTCGCACAATGGCCACGTCATTATAAATTGACGAGGGAACAGCCGTGGAAAATCTATAACGGCGCTGTTTGTTTGGGTGAAATTGGAGGAAAACATTGCGGTCGAGCGTAGCTCGGAGCCGTGGGCGATCCGAGCTTTTTCACCTGGGCAACCCCTCTTTGCGACAAAAATTCACCCCTCTCCACGAAGGGGTTGCGATGAATCGGGATGACCGCGCCAAAAAACCGCTACTTCGATTCGACGTATGTTTGGCGGTGTCTGTCAACACGGTCATGGCATGCGCCTTTTCCCAACAGATTCTTTTGTGCTCACGTATTTACGTCCGACAGTGCATACGCTCTTTCCCTCGTCCTCTCTCACCCCCGTATTGTACACGTCGTTTCGGGGGAAATGTTTACCTATACCTCGCCGTAAAAGAAACTTTCAACGCGATTGAAAAAAGTTCATCGAATTTTCATCGCCACCTGTAAAATTCAGTCGGTCGACGTCCGCATTCCGCGAGGAACGAAATCAAAGTGTGAAGGTCCGAACGTGCCATTCTTATCGAATAAAGTACTGCTAATTATTTTGTTATGCCTTCGGTCAGAAATCTTGCGGCAAATAAAAAAAAAAAAAGAAAAAAAAATATTTATCTTAAGGATTAAGAACTGGTTTCATCGCGTGTGCGATGTTTGTGAAATACAACGTAGAAATGATAAGATTTTCATTTTTTCATAGATGTGATACTTTTTTGCACAAAACAGAACTGAGTTTGTAATAAAAATAGTAGAATAAATATAATTATATACGTATAATGTGTAATATATGATATAAATTTTTGATAAAATAGTATAAATACCACACAAAGACTCTGTTAATATATTAATATATTAATACATTAATATGTAGGGTTAAGTGCCCAAATTTCATCCCTAAGCATTTTTAACACCGAGTTGTCAATTTTTTAATCTGAAAAAGTTACTGTAATCACTTTGAAAGCTCAGCAACGAAGATTTCTAATCAACGTTTCATAAAAGTTCGCAGAAACAAAAAAAAAAGAAAAAAAAGTTAATATATGGAGATGATATATAAAGATGAATTTATAGGTTATAAAAAAAAAATGTCTTCCTTAGTAGGAAAAACCTTACTTTTTATGTATCTAAAAAAATATTTCCTCATCAAAATATATGTATGCAAGTAAAAACTAAGAATTTGTAGAAAAATCACGTACAGATTCTTTTATTTACGACGTAGATGCGCACAGTTGGTGGCGCCATCTTGACAAACCTTCTCCCGTCAGACTAAAGTACAAGGTTAGGTCGAGCACATTATAAAATGCACGATAAATGCTGAAAATGAAGAATAAAAGTGCCCTAAGATTTTTCAGCGTGAGTGTATGTATTATATATAGTTTTAATCAACCTAAAGTGTCCGAAATTATATAATTTCACGGTCAAGTCGCGTCGGACTCTTTTTGAGGAATGTCTCGTCGGCTACCATTATTTCTTCCCACTCTCTGTCACGGTCAATGATCAACGTGTATAATAATACGCACGTTCGAGTAAACACGTCAACGTGACGCGTTGGCCAACAATAAACCGGGAAACGGGTTTACGTTTCTTTTCTCGCTTTAATTAGAATTTTTCAAGAATGTCTACCGGCCGGCAGCATTCTGGAGTTACGCTTTTGTTTGAGTTGCCCGAGGCGGACTTATTGGGGAACTTGACGCAATAATGCCGGCGATGTTCTCTGTCAGACGGCCCTGAGACTTGGTTATAAATCTTCGCGCCGAAACAAGCATCGTTCTAACGATTGGTCTGCCTCGCCTAACTTTGCCCGTGTCTCATCCTCGTCCGGGAGGGAACTTAATTGAAAATTTCCCACCGGTTCCAATTTTCTCTGTCAAACGCATCGAGGCAACGTTGAAATAATAATTGGCCGATTTCCAATTTCTACGGTGCAACGGGGGCAAAAGTATCGAAATACACGAGGATATTGTACATTTGTCTCGTTATTTCTCGCTGCTCTGAATGAAAAGCGTAGCGATGTGATCATTAGGGGTAACGGGACGGAAACGTCGAGAGATTTATGAATCCTTTAGGCAGGCCACGATAACGAAGAGCCAGCTCTCGTTTTCTATTCGAATCGAGCGCGTGAGTAAAAGGAGCGAAGAAGCGTCTCCTTTATTCCACGGTTTCTTTCATCTCCTCGACTTTAGTACTTTCGTATTCGCGCGATAACACGTTAACCGGAAGAAGCAATTGTCAGACCTGCGCGTGGACTTTTTACTTAACCCAGAATCGGAGAGAAGAGATAAGAGCGAAATGAAACGTGTGGTGATCGATGAACCGAACTATCGGCACGCGTGGCGTAAGAAGCGACACCTTCTGCGGGATCCTTTAAATTTATGATCCGCTGGCCAAAGTACGATGATAGAAGACCAGCACTTAATGGTAACTCGCCAACTCGAACGTTAGGTTGGTCAAGAAAAAAAGAAAAAAAAAGAATTTCTCTTTCGCCGATCTGCCCCGTGTGTATCGCCGATCACCGCCGATATTCCGCAAACCGACGGTGGTTTCTCGCTTTTTCCAAGACGCTGGAGGAATCACGGGGCGCGCGCACGCGTTATTTGTCATCCAGCGGCGATATAAAAATCCCAGAGACTTCTTCACGCTCCCTCTCTCTCTCTCTCTCTCTCTCTCTCTCTCCCCCAGGTGGAATTCCGGCGACGGGGCTTGATTTACGATCGAGAGAAACACACCCTGTTCGACAGTCACCCTCTTGGCGATCGTAAAATATTCGATCCGTCCCCGTGTCGCGAAGAAGGATCGTGGCCGATCTTAACAGCATCTGTTTAATTTTTTTCTTTTTCTTTTTTTTTTGCACGTCTGAATTCTGTCTGAATGACGACTAACGGCGAGGAAACAATGCTTGCAATTTCAACATTTCTGGGATTTAATGTCAGAGTGGAAATAAATATACTCTGGTTAGAAGAAAAGAAAAGAAATCGTCGTCCAATATATGCATACACACACACACACACACACACACACACACACCGTAATATTAATCTTTAANTATGCATACACACACACACACACACACACACACACACACCGTAATATTAATCTTTAATTTCAATATTATTTTTTGCAAAAGAATTAGACGAAAGATCTTCGTGAACTTGCATGACGATCGATATCTACATAGGTTAGGTTTTAGGTTAGGTTTAGGTTAGGTACACAGGGTGTCCAGAATTTAAATGTCAAAACTTCGCGCAGGCCAGTGACTGAACTGTAATTGCAAAACGAAGAGAGAACGTCCCTTGGAAATTTGGAAAAAAGTTTTCGTTCTCGCACTTATGAATATTATCATCTTATAATGTCGTCCATTATCATCTACATCGTCTATTTAAGGATACGCCTAATTTATTCGTTTAACGACGATTCCAAAGTTTGGAAGGTTATTTAAGAAAGACACGATCTAATTTATTTATTTATTGAAAATTCCAAAGACTGATCGTTGCTAGACATTGTTCTGGTGATATTTCGTGCCTCGAGTTGACTGGAATCGAATAAATTTACCAAATAAACGACAAAATCAAATCATTTTTGTTTCTTACTCTTTTTTTTTTTTTTTGTGA
>NIPQ01103236.1:0-18130 GCA_002806875.1 Lepidotrigona ventralis hoosana
AATGCTAGGTATTCAGACATATATATCATATATACATATATGATACATATATATATCATATATAAATATGATATGTATTATATGTAGATATGATATGATAGATGTGTGTGTGTGTGTGTGTGTGTGTGTATAAATTAACTAATGAATTTATTTTTGATATAATATTTCAATATTATTTAAGTATTAATATTATTTAATATTTCAACATTATTTAATAATTTAAATATTATTATTAAGTTATTATTTAAATATCAGAATATATTAGTATTAAAATATATAATATATATTGGTATTAGAATATATAATATTTCAATATTATTTAAGTATTAACATTATTTAATATTTCAACATTATTTAATAATAGTATTTAAATATTATTATTAAGTTTGATATAATATTTCAATATTATTTAAGTATGATACAATATTTAAGTATCGTTTAATAATATAACATTCAAATATTTCACATATAAATAAAATACTTTTATTTCCCAATGAAACATCTTTCGTGTGTGACAACTGTAGGAAGCTTTGGTAAATACTTTGTCTTTGTACAGATACAAGATTATTAAACAGAATTGAAATTCTATGAACATATCCATAATGAAGTTTGAGAAAACTCAAGATACAAAAGTTACACCCTTGTAAAAACAGAGTATTATTAAACAACAGGAGACACAGTTATTAACAGAATCAATGATATTCGAAATTTTATAATAAAAAGCCTTAGAAAATTCTATAAAATCTTATCTCGGAATTATCATATTATTATCATCATATTGTACTATATTATTATCATTATAGAATCAAATCTTAGAATTTCACTATAGAGGGTTTTGAAATTTTGCAACAAAAATCTTAGAAAATTCTATAGAATCTTATTTTAGAATTATNCTTAGAAAATTCTATAGAATCTTATTTTAGAATTATCACATTATTATCATTATAGAATCAAATTTTAGAAGGTCTTGAAAGGTTCGTAACAAAAATCTTAGAAAATTCTATAAAAATCAAATCTCGGGATTATTACATTATCATTATCATAGAATCAAATCTCAGAGTATACAACATGACGCGTATGTATATGCAGAAGAAATTGCACAAATATTTATTTTCCAATGCATCAACGCAAGATGCATCCACCACGGAAGTGGTCTCTCTCTCTTTCCCGAACGAAACGATACTGTTGCTGCTGGCCCGTGCCGTCATCGATGAGAATACACGACACATTACACGTTCCATATATCGGCGTCGTGACGATGATAGTTACATGTGTCGTTGATATTCCTTTTCGCCATTGTTTTCACGCCGATTCGATGAGATAAGTGTTAATGGCGGCAACTGGGATCGGTTTTTAATATCGCGTTGCGAAACACACCGCTGACTGACGACAGGTTCTCCTCTCCTTTGAGCACCGATGACGAGATCTCTCGATGTCGGTTCGAGGTTCGTTTAAAGCTCGTAATAAAATGCAATTTTCCTGTCCATGTACTCGTCTTTTTCTCCCCTCCTCCCTCTGCTGCGTGTTTGACTTTCATTTAAATCTTCATTTGCAACGGAAGAAAGAAAGAAAAAAAAAAAAAAAAAAAAAAAAAAAGNATTTATGCACTTTTGTGTTTGTTGCTTTATCGAGAGTGTGTGATTGTAAAGAGATTGTAGACGTTCGTGCAGAGTAACGCAGAATAATATATAAATTTGTATAGAAGGTGAATTTACATATTTACGAAATAACAAGTATCTTCCTTTCCCTCGATTTCTATTATTTTCTCCCATTCAGAGACAAACTCGTCCTGCAAATAAACGACGATTGCCTTCAATTGAGAAAAAAATTTTTTTTTTTTTACTGATTGTAATTGTTAAATTAATTTAATTTAACGGTACCGTCGTGTTCGTTCACTTCGCGAAATTTATAAAGGATGCTTACACGCGCGTGGTTTGGACTCTGTTTTATTTTTCTTCAAAATTTGCACATCGAGGCATTGAATACTAATTAAGAAACAATGCAATTTCATTTAACGCTGATAACGGAAGAATAACGGAATCTTTTCTTTCCTTGTTTACGCGAGTTATTTATAATTATGTGACTATTATCGCAACAAATAAAGTGCGTCCAATCGCGAGCGAGACAAACTCGGAGAGGGGAGATTTTTTTCGAAATTTGTTCTGAAAGATTGTATGAGCATTTTCTCTGCGAATAAATAATTGCTCGACAAATATCCCGATTACCGTGTACCATGTGTTTTCTCTGCTGTTTAAACGCTTGTTAAAGCAACTTTCGTTCTGACAGAATGGAAGAAGAAATCTTTCTTTTTTTTTTTATGTAAAACTGTGCAATTTGTTATGTTATTAATGGTAACTTGGTGTCTAGTTACGTCTATGTTCCAAATAGTGTGTCCTGTTACGTCTATGTTCCAAATAGATTTTCTCGCGGATATTTTCTCAGAAAGATGAGATTTTTCACGGATATTTTTAGATGACCACGATCATAGTAATCGTCTCAGTAATCGAAGCTTAAAAATAGAAAGTGAACGTTATGACAAACAACACCTTGAAACGTAATTACCTGCTACAGAGAATCTATCAAGCAGAAGCTAAAGAATTATCCAGAAACATCCAACAATGTCATCTGAAAAATCATGTTCTTCTATGCTAAAATTATACGAATCTCAAATCTCAATACGTATTAATATTCGCTTTCAATATTCATCTGTATTTAATTCTTTTCAAACATACTGCAATTGATATTAGTATCAATAAAAAAAAAAAAACATCGAATCTGTAAAATGAATTTTACATAACGCATTTAAAGAATTCAATCAATTTCGCGTTACCAAAATTCTCTCCTCATTTAATTTCGAATCTATGTTTTCTATATATGTTATATATATGTTTTCTATGTATGTATATATTAAGTATAACGTTTGAATTAATTTCTCCTCTTAATTATTTTCTATTTTTAGAAATGCAATACTAAATGTAGTATCAATAAAAAAAAAACATCGAATCTGTAAAATGAGTTTTACATAACGCATTTAAGGAATTCATCAATTAATCTTGCGTTACCAAAATTCTTTTTTTATTTAATTTCGAATCTAAATATATACGTTTTCTATATATGTATAAGTATAACGTTTGAATTAATTTCTTAATTATTTTCTATTTTTAGAAACCTAAATGTAATATATTATATATAAAATTCTAAGTATAATATGTTGTATTAAAATTCTCTACTTCATAAAGAATGTTTAGCCTGAGATTTCTTTAAATTCACAAATTCCCTTTGCCAGAAAGGAAAGAGAAAAATGCAAAGGGATTTAGTATCAATATTGTAGTTTCAATGTTAATTTGAAAATTAAAGTAAGATCATTTATCGTGTTTACCTCGGAGTAATCTTAAAAATGTATTAAAATCTACTCTAACTTTAACCACAGAAAAATTGAACTATATAAGTTTGAAAATATCACAACTGTGGAGCAAAGTGGAATAATATTTATAAAACTGATACAAAATATTCGAAATTTGTGCTGAAGTATATGTTCAAAAATTCAAGGAACTGTCATTGAAATCATTCTGTCTCACTGATATAAATCAGAAAATAAAAATCGATAGACATGCGATATTTTACACAAAAATTAAACCGTTAGTTTTAAAATATCACGAAGCAAGGTATAAAATAATACTTACGAAATTAATATAAACCAAATAAAATGGAATAGCAACAATATTCGAAATTTGTGCTAAAGTTTATTTAAGAAATTTAAGAAATTTCGTATCAAAGTCAGAAACAAAAAATGCGATATTTCCCTCGAAGAACTACGATCCTCGAGGTGTTTCTGCGAAGTAAACGAAGAAAGAGAGAGAGGAGAGCAGTGCCCTGCGCTCGGGAGAAGTCCATCACGTACGATCGATCTAAGCCAAAAATCATCGATGTCGGACGACAGCCCGGCTAATTTTAGAGGCATGTCCCAGAGGATCGATCCTCGACTGGCAATTTATTCCTTTCACGCAACCGGCGAACGCGCAGAAAACAATAGTGAACGTGCGCTCGCGCGCACGCGTTATCGTAAATAGCCGCGCGTGATTTGCATAAGCGCCGGCGTTCACAATTTACGAAGATTTCAAGCTGCCTCGGTGAACATCAGAGTTTCCCGCCCGATCGAATACATTGTCCGGTGAATATTCGCGTCGATAGTAGAAATATCGTTTTCCCTAACACCGATCATCTTTCTCTCTTTCTCTCGTTCATTCTGTTCGAATTCTATCACAATTGTCAGGTCGATATTGAAATACGGCGTGTCGCGTTGTGTCGAATGTTTCGAAATTTTATTATTATTGTACCGTTCACTATTGACACGCGGTACATATACGATAGTATATTCTGTAATATTGTGTGCGTTGTATTAAAATATAGTATATTGTATGTGTTATATGAAACACTTCGAAATTTTGCCAATATTATAGTTCAGTATAGTGTATTGATACAAACACGTATGAACACGAAAAACATTTAAATTTTACTTATAATATAATTGTATTTGATATGTGTATACATGTGTATATGTACATATACATCTGTGTATAAATACACATATAATATATTGAAATTTATTAACACTGTTTGTTATTGACTTACACGTATACATATGTGCATATATTGAATATTTTGGTTCAGTATTAAAATATAGTGTAACATATATGTCAGAAACACGTATACATATGTGTATATACTAAATATCTTGGTTCAATATTAAAATATGGTACAACATGTGTGTCATGTGAAACATTTTGAAATTTTATCAATATTGTAGTATAGTATTGAATTTTATTAATATAATTAACATATATGCATTCACGTATATATGTACATGTATATATAAATACACATGTAATATATTGAATTTTATAAATATTATCGGTTTATTATCGATTTACAAGTAGTATGTTAAATATATATATATATATATATATATATATATATATATGTGTGTGTGTGTGTATGTATGTACACGTGTATATGATGAATATTTAGTATCAGTAATAAAATAGAGTGTATGATGTGTGTTATTTTGAAACTTTTTATTAATACCGTAATGAAACATGATCGTCGCAANTTGGTTCAGTATTAAAATATAGTGTAACATATATGTCAGAAACACGTATACATATGTGTATATACTAAATGTCTTGGTTCAATATTAAAATATGGTACAACATGTGTGTCATGTGAAACATTTTGAAATTTTATCAATATTGTAGTATAGTATTGAATTTTATTAATATAATTAACATATATGCATTCACGTATATATGTACATGTATATATAAATACACATGTAATATATTGAATTTTATTAATATTATCGGTTTATTATCGATTTACAAGTAGTATGTTAAATATATATATATATATATATATATATATATATGTGTGTGTGTGTGTGTATGTATGTACACGTGTATATGATGAATATTTAGTATCAGTAATAAAATAGAGTGTATGATGTGTGTTATTTTGAAACTTTTTATTAATACCGTAATGAAACATGATCGTCGCAAAAATTGCACGTTGTATTCAGTCCGACGATTTTAATCCCTCTGCTTCAACAGCAACGATGAATTAATTAACAAAATACCAATTGACCCAAATATCTGACCTAGTGGATCGCGCAAAAAGCGACGGGACGTGTGTGTCTGTCGTGCAAGAAAGCTCGCTTTGTTGCGTGTCATGCTCGCGTTGAAAAACTCCATTCGTGATCACGTTCTCGTTGGCGAAAAATTTTAAAAAGGGATCGAAGGAAATTGTGTACGGAGATACGTTATTTTTACACACTAACGTACACCGTTGAGAATTGTGGAAAATGATCATCTTTGATAAGCCAATAATTTTTCCTATCTCTTTGACTCGATATTTCTTTATTTAAAAACTGTCACATTTCTTACTTCGATCGTTGACAGTGCAATCCTAATCAATTAATTCGTACAATCGAGTAACTTTAATACAAAGGTAATCCCAATGCAGAAATTATCTAAATTTAATTATTAAAGAAATATGATATGAAAAAAACAGCTAATAATAATATATATATAACAATAATAACGTTAAAAATTAATATCAAAATACATCATCCCCTGAATTAATTCAAACCAACTCAACTAACTAGCTAATGTCACTAAAAGTCAAATGCCAAAGATAATCTACGTATCGTCCACATTGCCACGTTCTCACAAAAAAAAACAATTACAAGAAAAAAAAACTTGGTAACGAACAGTGAGAAACATGAACATCGAAGCGGCTGGATCGCTGTCATTAATCGGTCTGCTCGTTTTAGAGGCTCGGCAACGACGAAACGCCGCCCCTGTAATTCCGTTGCCATTTTCATGGCGATCGCCATACGGCTGTGCCATCATTGCGTAATAACGTACAGTCGGGAGGACACGGTTCGACACCATCGATGCCAGTGTGTGCAACGTCGTAAAATAATAGCTCGTCTTTTACGAGTTTTCACCGATGATTTCTTGGGAAACCGGCGGATTCGACGGTTAACGATCGATCGTTTCGATAATCGCGACGCACCGGGAATAATGGATGAGCCGTCGGCAGATTTGCATTAATTTAATTGTACGGCGAATTAACGCGTCGCACCCGGCCGCGTGAAATTTTCACACTGCCGCTGGAATTTTTATACCGCGTGAAGGTGTGAAAGTCAGGATGTTTCCAAGTCGGAAAGGAAACGTGATTCTGTAGAACTTGAAGACAAGTCTTCAAAGCTTTAGAGTAAAGTAAAGAAGTATTTAAAGCTTCGTTTTCTTTTTTTTTTTTTTCGGTAAAAATCAAGTTCGAAAACTAGAATTCCAGGCAGAAAATAAATGGAAAAATAATAATAATAATACCTGCGAAAGTAAGCGAAGAATCAGTTTCTTTTTTTTTTAACACTTACAACTAGTAATATATAATAATAAGGGTTGTAAAAATCATTTTTCGCAAAAATTCGTGAAAGTTTCTCGAGATTTTTTTTAAGGAAAATGTCAAAGCATTTTAATGTTCAATTTGATTGTTGAGGATTTGCGAAATTTTATAATCGTAGATAAAAATTAATCGTAGAAGTTTCTGATTAATAAGTGTTTGCAAGGTTCGCTTGCTCATTGTTCGCAAAATCTGAATACCGAAATAAATGAAATAAACTATTAATCAAACAAATTTTAGACGATTGCAAGATTCACGAAATTTCGAAATTTGCGAAATCTCATCGTCACTTTGAAGATCTGCAGGCTCGTTCCCGGTTCATTATTGCTTCCGTTATTTACGAATCGATTTCAAGTACTGATTAAACTATTTGAAAATCCACGAAGTTTCAGTAATTATTGATGAACGATTATGCAGATATCTCAACATCTAGAATATTAAATTTTGACATTCATAAATGTACGATCTTCCAATTTCACGATCAGTTTCTGCTAAAAACAGCATTCTGCTTCGCGACTCTGAAGGCACCATCCACTCGATCGCTATCCAAAATTATTAAACAACGTAATTTGCACATAACTCAGAAACGAACGAGCGCAAACACAGAAACAACGCCAAAAACAATTCGAAAAGAAAGAAAGAAAAAGAAGAAAGAGTCTCAAACCTCCACTTTCTAAAAACAAACCCCGCATAACGAAATCCCAGGAAAAACACGCGCGCCGCGTGGAATTCGAATCGTCGAAAACCAACCAACCGAACCCATCTGAGCATCGAAAAAAAAAGAGAAGGGGGGAGGAGGGATGAAGAAAATCGAAAGAGCAAGAAGAGCATAAAATCATCGTATAAAATTTCGCACGAGGAGCGGGGACACTTTTATACGGCCTTAAATATCTAAGATCGTCGAAAAGAGCGGGAAGAGCGAGTGGGAAAAAGAGGCTGTAAAAACGAGGCGACTAGTCGATCGGGCTAGCAGAACCGTGCGCGCATAACGAGCGTCGTAAAAAAAAAAAGGAAAAAGAGAGAAAGAAAGAGAAAGAAGAAAAATTTATCCAACGCGGTTGCACGGAGGGAGAGAGAAAAGAGAGAGAGAGAGAGAGAAAGGTGGATCGCGAAGTGGATGGACGAAGCCACCCCGTGCGAGAAGTCGCGCGATAAACTCGATAAAACTCGCGAACAGAGACGAAAGGGGGGGGAGGGAGAGGAGGAAAACTAGGCGGACGTTTGCTCGCTTGCCTGCTTGTTTCCAACGGGTATACACGAGAACGGGGAACGAGGTTGGCCAACGTAAAAAACCGTAACCGAGATAAAGGCCGCGAGAACACGAGAAACCGGGGAATCGCGACGCGTGGGCGGTTTGGAATCGATCGGGCTAGTCCGCTTGGCTAGCCGCGCCACGACACTCCGTGGACCGTGGCCAAAAACCAGGGCCGAGTTCTTGTTCACGGCTGAAGCAGTCGACCGAACCTAAACAACGTTTATGCTAGTGTCAATAGTCGTTCGTGCAATCGAGACCACACATGGCGAGATGGCGATTACTATCTTGCGTGCCTTTGTCTTTTGGAGTTTGTCGTTCGAAGTTGAGGTACGACGAAGGAATTTCGAGAGATTTAATTTTAATTTTGATTTTAAGCGTTGGAATAAATGTTTAGTTAATAAATGATGGATATACGTACGTACAAATGATTTAAGAATCAAAACAATGCTTAGTGTCAGTAGTCATGCACTCGAGACCACACATGGTGATGGGAAAGTTTGACAACTATTTCGTGTAAATCGGGTGTAAAATTTGGGTTTGGAAATTGGCGTGAGGGAGAATTTGAGAATGTGGTACGTTGGAATGAATATTTAGAGATGAAAACGGCTGAAGTAATGGAGCAAACCTAAACAACGATTAGCGTATGCATTCGAGATGCAGACAGCATGACGGAAAGTTTGAGGATTATTTTATTTCGTGAATGGGTTTGAAAATTGCAAACAGAATTGGGAAGTTATTCGTAAGCCTAGACTAGTAAGTAAGTTCTAAAATAAACCTCAAATAGAAAGAATGCCCTCAAATTTGAGGTTCAAATACAAAGACGAAATTGGAGGAAATCCTTCCTCTAGAAGCTAGCCCAGAATCCTTCGACCGAAGAATCCTGGACCTTGAAAACAGACCTCTTTTAAAATAAACCTTTACCCTCTCGAGTCCAGGACTATCTCTCGGTCTTCTTCGAGTGGACTCTTCCGGAGGCCCGTAAACCAAAACACAGCCTTCGAGAAACCCTTCGTGCTCGACGACGGAAGTTGAAGAACACCGTCCAATTTGGCCGGAATCATCCCGGAACAAGGGTTGGTACATCGTCCTCGTCCACCGGGCGAGACTACCAGCGACCTTATTGTTCGGGGCAAAGAACGAGAGAGAAAGGGGAAGGGGGGGGCAGGGAAAAAAAACGAAGGAGCCGGGGTTAAATTTAAACAGCCGCTCCGCTCGGCTGGGTCGGTGAAAGAACTAGAGAAAGAAAGATAGGAAAGAGAGGAGTAACGAGATGGGGAAGAAAGACAGAGGATAGAGAAAGAAGCGAGTTAACCGTGCGGAAGCTAGTCGGCCAATTTCCGAGCTTTCCTGGCCGACGTCGCCTAATGACCCGCCCTTCGAATTAATCTCGGACGAAGGAAGGAAGGAAGAAAGGAAGGAGAATGTCCTGTCTGACATCAAAAGAAGAGTCTCTCTCTCTTGCTGTGTTGGTCGGTCTACGCGAGGACACTCGACGAATCTGCCTCCGGAGGGAATTACGAAACTATTATAATCGAACCCGTATCGCGATACACGAGGTATCCTGGTAATTACGGTGCAGTTGTTCAATGAAGTTTTTATTCTCGAGAAAATTGCTATACACGTCCCTGGAAATTGTCAGAGCAAGCAATATGTTTCGCTCAAAATGTGTAGTGATTAAACAATATTTTGCAGAACAAAGAACCCGTAAAATGTTGATACATTAATATTAATATGTAAGATGTAAGTCAAAGATTTTATATCGTATCAATATGATGAACACTGTATGAATATCAGAAATGAAAAGTGTCTTAAGATATTCTTGCGGATTTCTATGTATCGATAAGGAGGGTTATACACTGTGTAAGCCGAAAGTGCAGAATAAATGCCATACAATGGGTTCGAGTTCAAGGAAATCGAACTTGAACATTCCTCACTGGTTAGAGAGGGTTGCTTGCGTTCTAAAGTAACAGGGTTTGAAAGGCGCGAGATAAAATCCAGCGAATAATGAAATGGAAGTTTTAATAAACGGTACAATTGTATCAAGTCCTTCGTCAAAAACCTACGGTCAGAAATACAACTCAACAAAACCGCATCTAATCGAGAGCCTACTTACCTCAAGGGTTAAGAGCAACGAGATAAATTTTTCTCCACTTATTCAAACTCTCGTCGTGTTTCTCTTACCAACGTCAAATGCAAAGATACAAAAAGAAGAAAAAGAAATATATAGAAAGAGGGAGGATAAAAGGAAGGGGGAGAAAAATGAGAGGGGGGGAGGGAAGAAAACAGAAGGAGCAGCGAAGGTGCATTCTCCAGCGAACGCTGAACGACGCCTCACAATGGCGTCTGAGATAGTCTGATGAGGTTATTTGTTACATTGTTCGGGCATAATGGGGAGTGCCTTGCAATGGATCGCCCTGATCCCCCTATTCTGCCGCCTCCAAGGATCCCCGAGAGTCTCGGGGGCTCGCCTCCTCTTCTGGGACCCACGGAGTCGGCCACCGTGAGCTTTGATGATGCCCTGTGAAACCTTCTCTGCTTCTCTCTTTCTCTCTCTGCTTCTCCCCCTTCGGCGTCAGGGTCGCTCGGCGGATTTTTGGCACGGCCTCGTAGCAAACCGAGCAACGGCCAAGCAAATCCGATCTTCACTCGGGGGAGAAATACACATAAATCAGCCGGGAGAAAGTCGCAGCCAGGCGAGAATCGAGCCAGGCAGATTTCAACGCGTTAAAACTTCGATTATATATATAATCGATATATCATATCGATGTTTGAATAATTCTACCGCGTAACATTCTAATTTGAAGCTCCGCAGGTTCGAAATCCGCAATTGATACATCGAACTGGATATATGAAACACACATGTACTGTATTATGTATTAGTTCTTTGCATATTCACGAACTTCTACTACATTGCTTTCAAGTTCGAAATTCACGATTAATAAATATTACTGTTAACAACACTATTGATCGTGAGTATTCTAAGTAATTTCGTATGCACCAATTTGGTAAATAATTCTTCAATTTCTTTGTATCTCTCTCGCGAAACTGTGAAAGTCATCTCGCGAAAGTGAAGAAATTACGATGTCGAGAATGCAATTTTTATAAAATGGAACGTTAACGCAGTTTCAGTCCTCCGACGGATTAACAGACGAAGAAGATCTTTGTTCTAATAGAATTTACGGCCTCAATTTGTAAAATTTTCAATAAATGTTGCAAGGAGCTTAAATTGGAAATCTTAGCCCCATGAATCAATGAAATAAAATGACGACGCAACATTGTATTTATATAGTATTTTGTATACTTTTATATTTTTTATAGATTTGTAAATCCCGTGTCGTTTGACATTACTGCAACAAGTGTATTATATATTCGAAATATGTAACATAACCATATTGTGTCGCAGGAAATTAAACACAGAGTCTGCCTTAGAATTATTTAATATGTAAACGCCGCGGTAAACTCAAAGGTTCTATACACATAGGATATTTGTCTAAAAAGGCGTTGCAATAGGTACGTGAAAGATAGATAAAGAGGCGAGGATGAAACATAATTTTCGAACATGTGAAATTGCTCAGTCAGATCGGCGGGATATTCCAGACCATTCTTTCGATTCTACAGAGTTAACTGCGCTTACATCACTAGCAGACATTCTTGTTTCTCGGCCCAGTCGAACCCCTGCGTCGTTTACGATCTCCTCCTCGCGAGGAGTCCAGATGTGAACCTCCTCTGTTGAACCTCCAGTCGTACGTTCAGACGTACTAATATCAGCTAAGGCTACGAATAACATTCGCCTGATTGTGAGATTTCTTCCCACAAGATGGACAATTCTCTCTGACAATTATCTCGAGTCCCTCTTTCGTTCGTAGAAGGCGTGTATTGGTTTGTTTGCCCGTGTTTGATTGAATTATTACAGACTTTTTTTCTTCAAGGATCCTCGAGTAGAATCGTTGAATTCCTCGAGACTAATAATCATCTAAAATTACGAATAATATAAATCTTCGTTATGGACAATTTTCTTGAGTTTTCTGTGAATTTTTCATTCGCAGGGCGTGTGTTGGTTTGCATACTTGTGTTGGATTGAATTATTACAGACTTTTTAAGGGCCTCCTAGAAACTAGCTAGAACTACGAATAATATTCGTTTATTTCGTGAGATTTCTTCGCACAAGATGGACAATATTCTTGCAATTGAAATATTTTGACTTCCTTGTGAATTTACGAATTTTTCATTCCCGTCAATGCACTAGCTTGCGTACGTGCTTTCAATTATGAGAAACTTTTCAGGAAAAACTTCGGACATCGTATTAAAATTACTGGAGAGTTTCAGTAAAGTTATTCGACTTCCCTCCAATTTTCTCTGCGGGTGGAATGTCGATCTTTCGTTCACCTCTGAGAGAAGGTATTAACTTCTTCTGATAATTTCATCAGGCGAAGGAAATTTAAATCGCAAATGCAGGAAATCCTCTCCTTTAAAAGTTCCTAAATGACTCTATTTATATTTTTAAATATTCTTCGCGGTAAAATTCATTTTCTGAATGGTGTAATCAACACTTTTGTAAATTCTCCTCTGACACAAACTAACGTGTTAATCATCGTAACTGAATCTAACATAAGTGCTAGATATTTTCAAACTTTCTCTCTTGAAATTTCTTCGATTTAATTTCTTCCTCAACTCGATACATTCTTCTCGTTTTCATTTTCAACATTTTCGATGACAAAATGTGTTGCCAGAGTTGCAAATAATATTCGTTCTTTGACATTGCACTGCCTTCTAATTAAACATTCGATGCGAGAATTTATAATTTTGTTACACGAACGAGTTCAAAACGAATGATCGTTCTTCTTCGAAGAACGAAAAAAAAAAAATCACGATATGAAACTCTGATGTGTTATATACAATTTATATCACGTGTGAGGATTTTCATGAATGTAGAAATTTATGTACTGTCGAATAAAACAATTATTCGACTTAAGTTCAAGCGTTTTACCTCATTTTGAGAACGCGCACACGTGCTTAATTATTTCTAAGCTGTACTCGACAAAAACGGAGTAAGTGGACTTGCTGTAAAATTGAAATAAAACGGCAAAATTTTCTAGTCGTTCAAATTACATTTCAAGTTATACATAATTACATAATTTTCCCAAAGTTAAACTCATTCGAAAGTGCGTCTTTCGTTTCTCAATTTCACTTACTTAGTTTCTCCAAATTTAAATTTTACTCGTCGTCAAACAAAAGGATACTGTAGCCAGATATCTTTAAAAAGGATTAAGATATCTTTAAAAAGGATAAGCTTTCCCTGCGATTTGACAAGATTGACGAAATATCCAAAACTCTGTTTAACATTCGTTCACGACACTTTCTGAGCCAGTCTCTCATTTCTGCTCGAAGCACGTCGAGTGTCCATCGATATTCCGTGCAAACTATGTTCCTCATGATAGCTGATGACGGTGGCCGATCGTGGATGGCGATGCACAGCCTCTCCTCTCCGTGTGGCATTCCATGCACCCGATGAACCCACACTTGCACGCGGCGCGCATGCTGATACGGGAAGCCACGTCCAGGCGAACAAAGAGGATCGCCCCACGTCGCGTCCGTGAGGAGGAGCGCCAAGGACTCAGCCGCAATTAATTCTTCGTCACTGGGCTCGCTCTCTCTCGCGATAGGTGGACAAGCAACCGGCTGAATGACCGACGAGGAGAACGCGAAGCATCGCGGACGCGTCGACAAGGAGGGAAAGAACGGAACATCCGGAGCCCGTGCAGACGGGCCAACAGTCCCGTGCATACATCGAGCATAATCGACCGCTCGTTTCGACGTGTGTTTTTCTCTCATTCGTTCTAACTGGTTAGATTAGTCTAGATCAGGGCCGGGGAAATCTTATTTGAAGTGAAGATAAAGTGAAGAACTGTTTTGTCTGGCAATGAGTATTTCATACGTGTTAGGGGTTTCTTTCTTTCTTTTTGTTTTTTTTTCAAATTTAATAAACATTGTAGTAATTTAGAGGAAATGATTTAAATGAAATGCGTACCTCTGAGAATTCTTCCTTTTCAACAATAAATTTTCACACATGTAGCAAGCTTTATATAATATTAGACGAAATTTTATTAACGAAAGTTAGGAGAAAATGTGGAGGGTGCTGATAATTGTCTGTTCGAGTTAATTCATTGAAATGAAATGACAAACAATCTTGGCAGAAGATTGAAAGAAACAAAAAAATAAACAATTTGAAATGAATCGTTTTCATGGACTTATTTATTTTCATCTGGAAAGTAACTTTTCCTCGGATAGATCATCATGCAGGTAATCTTAATTTCATTGTGATAAAATGACAAAAAAGAAATTCATACAACAGAGTCATCTATCAGTCAGAAAAATTATTTGAAGAATTACAGATACTAAAATCAAAAATAAAATGACAAATGACTCTAAATGATTCTAATTTAGAGAAAAATCGTTTGCTTGTTCAGGGTTATTTCAAGATAATCCGATCAAATAAATGATCATTTTATCAAATGATGCCTATCTTTGTTCTAGATTTATGAGAATTATCAATTTATACGTTAATTAATTAATATTTATACAAAAAAATAATTCGATACTTAATGCGATTCCATCAAAAACTTGATACTTTTGTCCGTAAATTTTGTCAACAACAAAGAGACGTGCTTAAAGTCACGCAGAGGCTGAAGTTGAAGATGACTCTGGAGAGACCAAGTTAAAGAATTATATTATATTTGTAATAATTCAGAAGTGTTCAAATACTTATTATACGATACTAGCCAATACTACATAATATTAAATGATAAATTCAACAACCGCACTATTGTGTTTCATCGATACACGATATTGAAGAAACATCAAATGAATTCTCAACAACAATTTCTACCAATCTCAGTTTCGAGATTTTAAATTGGACTATATTTGTACTCTTTTCCCTCGCTAGAATGATTTTTTTTTTTTTCAAAAACGCCGATGAATTTCCTCGAGAAAGCTCGAGAAGTCAGGAAGAACCGTCGAGAGTGAATTCGTTGAATGGATTTTTCTAGGTCCTGGCTCTGTATGCAGAACCATGTGCAGAGACTCAAAAGAGGCGAGTCGATGATTCTTTGGGAACCTTCTTGGTGAGTCAGGGAAGAAGAGGTAGCCTTTTGTTAGTTGCAGCTGGGACGCTTTGTCAGATTTGTCTCACGAGAAACGCCGAAAATATTTTGCAATTGACGAATACGAATAACATTCAGGGCAAATTATCAATTACGGTGAAGATTCTGGTTGAAGAAATGCAATCTCCTGGCACGAGTTGAATTCATTCATTCATTTTCCTATTTATCGAACTACTCGTTCATGAAGACTTTTCCTTCGATGATAAATAATTCGACAGACATTTAATCATAAGAAATTATTTTATTTCGTAATAATCAACTCTAAAATGTACGCCAAAATTTGCCAGAAATTATTTACAATTTATCAGAAAGTTGAGATCAAAGAATTGATACTCGATAAATTTTATTGAATAGACAAGAGTGTCTATCTGATCTTCTCGATGAAATCTAAAAGTCAATATCGCAGCTAAGACTGAACTCAAAATATTTTATTTTCTAATTATTTTAATTACTATATTATTATAATTATTTAATTATTTTACTTCGTAATAGTTAACTCTACCCAGAATTTACCAGAAATTAGAATTACCTAGAATTCGTCAGAGAGCTCAAACCAACGTGGATCAAAGCATATTTTTGATAAATCAATCAAATTCATTTGAATGGACGAGAATATCTATCTGATCTTCTCGACGAAACTTCAAACTCAGAATCAAGCCGGATCAAACTTTCAGAATTGAATGTAGCTCGATTACGACCATTGTTAGGTTACTGCAATACAGGTGAATCCATCTTCGACGAGCCTCGAGCCATCTTCGATCGGACAGTCACGAACCCCAATCGCGATTGACGATGCGATTAGCCAATTAAACCCACCGAGAAGAAGTTCACGCGGGAACGATCGACCAAGCTTGATTCCGCCGATGTTACGCGCCGCTTCCGAAATGGAACAACGGCAGGACGAGGCGCGGTGATCCTCGTCCTTCTCGCGGTGCGTGTCGCCGCGGATCTCGACGTGTGTTCTCTTCCCGTCTGCAGACGCTCTTCTCCTCGGCACGGCGAAATTAACTGCATGCAAGTACTCCAAACGAGCCATTACCATTTGCCAGGCCCCGTTTTACATGGGAGGTGATGATTACGCGAACCTCCAGTCAATCCACTAGACCTCCCTCTCTCTCTCTCTCTCTCGTACACTCTGCGTCTGTGTGTGTAAATTACTCGGAAACTATCAAAGGTGAATTATTATAGACTTTTTTAAGGATCTTCGAGTAGAATCGTTGAATTCCTTGAGACGTACGTTCGAACTAATATCTGCGAGTAATATTCCTCGAGCCTGTTGCGAGTATCTTTCATTCGCAAGGTTTCGACTGAGTTTGTATTATCTTTGGCTTTTTCAGGACCTTCGAGTAGAATCGTTGAGTTCCATGAAGTGACGAAGAGAATTTTTCAATGACTTTACATACTACGACAACTCGTAGCATTGTCGAGAAGAAAAAGTACCTTTACTTTCATCATGAGCTACATGGTGTAGAATCATCTTGGAACGAAATGGAAGTAGAGAACTACAAACTTTAGAGCAAAGCCACTTTGTTTCTTGTACAAAATTACAACAGTTTCATTGTTCAACGTCCGAATGTTAATGGCTATAAAAAAACTTAGCTAACAGAGCAAACTGTTCCTTTCAAACAGAGAATTCGCAAAATTATGAACGGTTTAAAGCTTTCATTTTAATTATCAACTGATTAAAATTCCAATCAACTATTAACCTCTTGCGCTGGCAACTGATTCGCGGACTATAACGAGTGACCAAACCGTATACAATAATTCATCGCTTTCTTTTTGAACTCGTTGGTATGATATCACTGGATAGAAATTATTACTAAGAAACAATAAATTTATTATTTGTTTTGTCTAGGTTATATTTAAATATACTTAAAACTGAGAAAATATTGCAATTTTGAGACAAACAATTCTCGACGTTAAGGTTAACCTCTTGCGCTGGCAATTGGTTCGCGGACCATAACGAGTGACCAAATCGTATACAATAATTCATCGCTTTCTTTTTGAACTCGGTATAATATCATTGGATAGAAATTATTACTAAGAAACAATAAATTTATTATTTGTTTTGCCTAGGTTATATTTAAATATACTTAAAGCTGAGAAAATATTGCAATTTTGGGACAAACAATTCTCGACGTTAAGGTTAACCTCTTGCACTGGCAATTGGTTCGCGAACCATAACGAGTGACCAAACCGTATACAATAATTCATCGCTTTCTTTTTGAACTCGTTGGTATGATATCACTGGATAGAAATTATTACTAAGAAACAATAAATTTATTATTTGTTTTGTCTAGGTTATATTTAAATATACTTAAAACTGAGAAAATATTGCAATTTTGAGACAAACAATTCTCGACGTTAAGGTTAACCTCTTGCGCTGGCAATTGGTTCGCGGACCATAACGAGTGACCAAATCGTATACAATAATTCATCGCTTTCTTTTTGAACTCGGTATAATATCATTGGATAGAAATTATTACTAAGAAACAATAAATTTATTATTTGTTTTGCCTAGGTTATATTTAAATATACTTAAAGCTGAGAAAATATTGCAATTTTGGGACAAACAATTCTCGACGTTAAGGTTAACCTCTTGCACTGGCAATTGGTTCGCGAACCATAACGAGTGACCAAACCGTATACAATAATTCATCGCTTTCTTTTTGAACTCGTTGGTATGATATCACTGGATAGAAATTATTACTAAGAAACAATAAATTTATTATTTGTTTTGTCTAGGTTATAT
>NIPQ01103247.1:0-17592 GCA_002806875.1 Lepidotrigona ventralis hoosana
AGAGAGAGAGAGAGAGAGACGCGAAGCAAGCAACGACAGACAGTTCAATTGGAAGTTTCGGAAGAAAGTTTCGCCCGGAAATGTGGAGAGCCGCGATTGCGATTCCAGCGAGCAGAAAGTTGGAAAGGCGCGGAGTTGATCGCGCGGGGATCGATGTCTGGAGAAAATGTGTCCCGGGGTATCGGCCCGGAAGACAATGGCGCTAGGGGAAACAATGGCTGGCCGCTTTTGGTAAGCTCCTCTCTCTCCCTCTCTGTCGGGTGCGCGAGCGTCACTAACCGTGGCCAGTTTAACGCGCGGTTAATCACATGCAATTAACTCGTTACTTGACCTTCTAATCAAATTTTAGCCGCGTGGCCCGGCACGATTTTCCAATTTTCCTCTCTCTCTCTCTCTCTCTCTCTCTCTTTCTCTCCCTGTGCTATTAAACGCTCCATTCACACTCGCGCGAATGCCTGCGATCCTGGAAATCTTTGCAACATCTGCCAATCCAATGAAATTCCAATTCTTTGCATTCTTCGAAAAGCCGGAAGGAACCAATCGCGTTAAATATTCAAGAGGTATCCGTGAGAAAAAGAAAAAGGTCGCGTCTCAATTCAGCCGATATTTCGCGGTTCTCGTAATTTTCTCGTAATTTACTCTCCGAGAAATTTTCAAACTTCGTTACGTTCGCGAGTTTGCCTCGAGACTGACGGATTTAACACTTTATCTATCTACTTTCTAACGCCCGGCTCACATAAGCTCAATATAATTACTTGTAAAACGTAATAATAATTTCTTCGAAATGAACTAATTTTTTTTTTATATTTCTTCAGTGTGATAACAATCGCCCTTGTGTAACGAAATATTACAAAATATACAAACAAAAGATGTTTTGCTTTTCTTTTTTTTTCCGATGCACATACTCTACACAGTTTTTGGTGAATTTTGTTTTTCCCACTAGTCACGATTCTTATAACTGGTCGAGTCATTACTATTATCACCATCTTTTTCAAAATAACTACTACCGTCTGACAAATTGTCTAAACTCCACTCTCTCGATCTTGACTTTAAAACGGTGAAAATTTTTTTATTTTCTCAACGATATGAAGATTGTATAATACATCGGCTGACAAGTAACAACGTAAAAATACGAATGTTTTATTAACCGTAAAAAAAACGAGGATCTACGATAAACTAAATAAGCTGTCGATCGATAACCGAAAATTATAATTGACATAAAAAAATTAGCACAGAAAAAAGTCGATTAATAGACTCCCTAAGCAGATGCTGTGATAAAGTGTTAATAAGCAACGGCGACTCGAGAGAGGCGGACCTGAATGAATCAAAGTCGCGAAAGTTTACGAAACAAGATCGTCGATCCTTGATCCAGCCCCCCCCCCCAGTGATGGATAAAAACTCTCGGGAGCTGCGTGTCCGAATGTATCTCCGAACGCGAGAGGAACTCGCGGCTCCGGCGAGTGCAAAGATTTAACAAGTTTTCGAGCAGCGTCGGCGACAGCATCCGTGGAAATGCTGTCCGAACGCTGCTGCTGGTGGTGTTGCTGCCTGGCTCGTTGGGCTCGAGCGTGAATCGTTACCGGCAGATTTAATTTATGGCCGGCAACTTTCGTGGCTGTGCTGCCTCCGGTGTTGGTTGTGTGAGACGCGAGAAAAAGAGAGGAGAGAGAGAGAGTGAAGAGAGGCAGAAAAGAATACGGATAAAGAGCGGGAATACGGACGTCGAATAAAAGTAATTACGGGACATTCTTTCCCTTTTTCGAGGGAGGCAGAGGATTTTCATTAGTTTCAAAGCGATTCTTTTTCCAGGCGAGATTTTGAGAACCGGTCTATTTTCCCAACTCTAACTTCCCGCGATAAATTCCCTTTCCATTCCTCCGTTGCTCTGTTATTTTAATACCCTTTCCCTCTCCCCCCCCCCCGCCCTGCCCTCCGCGCGTCCGTTGATAAGGAGAGCCAGCTTCGCTCTCTGAGCGAACGGGATTTAAAATAACTGCCCCTTCGGCCAGGGGCTTTTAAAATTACCACTTATTAAGCTCGAACGGAGTGACGGAGTTCGGAGTTAATTTAATGGCACTCGGACAAATCCCACGGGCAATTATCCGGCGATTACTCGAATTTTCTCGAGAATTTCTCTCCTCTCCCCAATCGTGTAATGCGATTTTTCTGTCTCGTGCGAGGCCAGCGAGTAAAGGGATAAATCAAACAACACGAGCTCCTTGGCGCGTAACTCGGCGGTGTTTTAATCGCTTCTGCGAGACGAAAGTAAAACAGCTGAAACGCGAAGGTGAGAAATATTAATATTCGATTCGAAAGATTGCGAACGCGAAACGCGGCCGTCGCGTTCGTAAATCTCGACACGGTGCGAAAAACGCGAGAAACTCTGCAACGACTGGCCTCTGCTTGCTCCTGACTTACGATCGAGTCTTCCTCGTGGATCCTTGATCCCCCCGATCCGCGCTGTCGCTCACACTCTCGCGCGTGGGAGAAACAGAATAAAACGGGAAACGTTACTGCCTGCTTCGTTCACTGGCTCTGCTCGCACACCCCGACAACTTTATTACTATCGTGCTGCTCCGCAACTGTCATGGTCAATTATCATCAGGTTGCTCTCTTTGCCGCTTGTCACGATCACGATTCCTTCAATTCTTCTTTCTTCTTCTTCTTCTTCTTCTTCTCCTCCTTTTCCTCGCACAACACGCACACGTCGGGTCCGATGGATTCGATCGATCTCGCGACGCCGTGGTCACCGACTAACGCGATCTCCTGTTCGCGCGCATCCCCGCTCGACCGGGTAAATCCAATTGCCCTGTTGCAATTAATTAAAAATCACCCGCGTCAATAATCGACGGTTTAATCTCGATTGACGCGCGGCACCACGCGTCTTTTTCCCTCCCCTGCCTCGACTGTGATCGAGTTCGACCTTGCTCCATCCGAACCGGAAATTCGCTCAACTTGCGAAACAGTGAAGCGCAACCGACGGATGTAAAATTCGATTTATTTACACGGGGAAAGATAGAGTTCGGCTTTCGTCGGATCTTTCTATTTAATTCTATCCCTGTTTCGAACAGGATCGTTTAGTAGATCGACTCTCATCCTCGAGGATTATGGACGTAATCTCAGTTTCAGTCAGACTGAAGTACGTCAAAGCGAGGAGACACCTGCTCTCCGCGGCCCGGTCGATTGATTTAATCGATGACACGGGAAGAATCTCATTCTTGGCTCGCGGCTTCGAACACAAGAACACAACGTGTTTTCCACGCGTTCTTTGCACGACCGTCGCGATCGATCGAAAGCCAATCGAAATGTCGATCCGTGGCAACGATTGTTCTTAAAGATGACAAAATCAAAAAACGGGCGACGAAAAATTCTCGAAAAATATGGCTAAATATCGGTCGAACGAGCAAGATCGAGCGTTCACTTTTTTGTACACAATCGACGATCCCAAGGTTCACGAACCTCGAGACTTTACAGCCCCTCTTTGGTTCTCGATTTCTTTCAAAGATGCAATGGATATGTAGTTTTTACCTCGGAAGGAAGCTGTCTCGGTCGCGGGAGAAGCGATGAATAGTCCTCGCGACGTTTAGTGAAGATCGCGTCGTCGGTAGGCTCGCGAGGAGGAACGATCCGTCGGACCGATCGATCGATGGATCAACGAGCGATCTACGAGCGTGGTAGAAGGGGTCGCGTGACGCGTGAAGGCCGGTTCGCGGATTGTACGTGGTCAGTTCGGCGTCGTGGAGCGCACTGAGTCCAACAGCCCCACCCGCTCGAGGAAACTCGACGCCGGGCGTCGCGTAGATTCATCCCCATCGGTTGCCCGGAGCAACGCCGGCGTACGAGGGAAGCGTCGCGACGCAAGCGTCCCAGACAAGCCCGAGAGGGCCCAGACGACGCGCCGCAACCGGTGCGTGCCCAACCATCGCCGGGGAAATCTTCGCCGCGTCCTCACTCTTTCCTCCTTCGCGATCCATTTCCACCCTAGCCTTCCATCGCTAATAGGTCAAACCGTCCACCTTTCTTCACCCATATTTACCCCTGATCGTGCGAACAAAATTATCGGAGTAAAGTCGTCGCCACCGAATTTCTGAAGGTTAATAACCAAAGTTACAAAGTTTTGATTCGAGCTGTCATTAGGTTGATTTGAGTCGTTCGATCATTTCGATCGTTCGGAAATTAAAGAAAAAGCAACACACAAACTGTTTTGAAGAACGGGTGGAGTACTCAGATGTGAAAAGCCTAAGGGAAGAGTTGGAAACCGCTACTCTAGCGAATAAATTCGAAAATACATAGTTGGCTGCTGTTGCAAGCAGCATTTGCCACGCTGTGGTAACGATCGGGTAACAGGAAATCGCGAATAGATATTTTCGCGCGTGCCGGGTTCTCGATCGAGGGGAACGTTGCCACCGCATCGAATCGAATGCGCGCGATTCCCCCCCGGCTCGACCGGTTTGTATCCGATTACGCGACCATCTGGCACACGAGATGAATCGCCGATTCATCGACAGGAAATCAACCTTTTTTTTTTAGCCTCTCGCCCTTTGACATCCACTCGCTCGAAAAATCTCTCCGCTCGGACATCTATTCACTCGCAATCAGAGGAAATCACGCAACTGCTGCACTTATTTCTGTAACATAAAAGCTGAATAACAGCGACACCTTGGCGAAAGATCCTCGACAAAATTGTCTCTGAGCGAGACAATTTTCCTTCGAAAGACGGAGAACGGAAGAAGACTGCACTCCTGGAGACTAGCGTGGTTCCAAAAGGGGCGAGGGGGCGAGGGGGAGGGGGAGGAGAGGCATAGACCGAAGGACAAACGGCTCGCGGACCGCCAGTGTCAGACGCGACGATATTAATGGAGGCTCGAGTGCACTCGCGGCGTGCATGAGCTATGGGGTCTGCTGCCGGCACCGGCGGAACGAGCCTGTTGGCGTGTTTTGATGCACGGCCAGCCGCAATTCAATTATCGATTTCTGACTTCTCGGTTCATTCGATTTGATCCCGCCTCTGAATCGAATCCCAGTCTCTGGCTGGTCTGTCGTTGCTGCTGTTGTTGGCAGGTGGTCCGCGACTCATCTCGTTCGAGGCATACTCCCATCGATCATCGTGTGTGTCATCTCCGCTTCGCTGTCTTTAATTGACCGTCCCGTTATCGAGAGTCTTGCCGCGTGTCGATCGTACCGCGCCCGTTCCCTTCGAACCCAGTTGCCATCGATCGATAATAGTACGAAAGAACGAATAATACGTGTAACATCCCTCTTGATGATATATTTGAAACTTCACAGCGAGGATTATAATACAGTTTGATAGCTCGCATGGAATTCAATTAACTTCTTTGCTAGTGTCATTTATGTGGTCTTTAACCTTAGGCAAGGCTGAATTTTGCGCGGGCGGGCGTTTCTCTGTACGGCGAATTACGTGTAAACGATACAGCACTGCTGTGATGGACAATGCTACGCGATTCTCTACGCGAGTACATTGGAATGAAGTTTTTGATAATTTTTCTTAAATATATGATACGCATACTTTAAAAAGAGCAAATGGTATATTTATTTAAATGAAAAGCAACAGCTCGTACCTGACACTGACGTATCAAAACTAAAGACTGTGTCTGTATATTTTAACATTGTTATAAATCGATGTGAAGGCAAAACAAAACATATGAAAATGATCGTTTGATTGACTGTGAGCGAGTGAGCTATTAGAGTGAGCCACTATAGTGGTGCATAGTGACTAAAAGGCCTTATTTAAGAAACAGCCTTATTTCTTCTAGGCATCTCGCTAGTTCCCAGAAGGAAATTCCGCAGTCCTTTCTATGAGCCCTTCAACGCGAATTTTATGTACTGCCGACTTTCTTTACAATGTACACGCCGTGCATATAGGACTACACAAAGATGGTGATTCGTAGACGGTGACAAACGAGCAGCGTGTAATTACAAGAAGTGGCGATGTAAGAGCGACCAGGAGTGCAGCGCGACAGAGAGATTTCATGCGACGCCGGCCTTACACAGTCGACCCTCTTTTTGTCATTTTCCCCGATCACGTGGCCGCAGAAAGTTGGGTTTTGCCTTCCAGGGTGGCCAGTCATTAAGGTTAGTCCTAACAATGCTTGTCGTTTTATTAACTTAACCTATAACATCGAGTGAGACTCGTGGTAACGAATTCGAGTCAAACGTAGGAACCACAAGCAAGGCTCGTGATTCATAATGCAGATTCATTATTGCGTTGACCTTGGCCATATTTAGACGTGCAAATATATCGGCTTGAAGTACTAAGTATATAGCTTTCTTATCATTAGATATTAAAGTTTCAAAAAGTTAGTAGTAGGAAATAAGCATTTATTTACAAATTGAAACAAAGCATTATTGACACGTTATTTACTTCCCGATTATAAATCATTTCTGTTTTCGAATCGCTGATAACTCTTTTCCCGATATCTCTCATGACAGACTCTGGCGTCCAAGCTATTTTATTTGCTTACGTTCAATTTGAAATATTGATCTTAAACGATACGTACGTACGTTTTGAAATAAACTGTTTGGATCCCCTTGATAAGATTTAAAAATCTAATTCTCGAAGACTATCTTACAACGATATTTCATTCTACATCATTTACTTGTTTTCGCGCGACGAACAATCCCCTGCTGATTATTCTTTAGCCTGGTCAATTTTCAAACTCGATTTTCTCGAAAACGAATTTCATTTCTTCTCTTCGACCCACTACGTCGCACTCTTAACACTCCAAACTGGCCATAATTTTTACGTAGATGCGTGTTTGACAAAAGTTTAAACTCACGTTGTTAAAAATTAGTCATGGAACGAGTCGGCCAAAGGTACTTTGACCAGGGGCCAAGCAAACGGGAATCAAAAAGAATATATGAGCAGGGCAGAAATAGTTTTAGCATAAGCCAGCATCGTAACATTTCTACATCAAGTTCTACAAGTCCCAGAGTGGAAGTCTCGTCTTGTTCAAACGAATAGTTCTGTGAAGCTATAAGGTATAACATATAATTTTTATTATGGGCTCTTTATCCCCGCAGTTGCCATTTTTCCTCCTCGATGCGACGAAACAAGTCGAACTGTACCTCGTGTTTTAACTGCTATCGTGTCAGATAGAAACGATTCGATTTGACGCGAGATACATCGTGTTATTCTTTGCGTGATCCCCGTGTTGTTGCGAATTAATCCAGTTATACTGTCGCGTGGCACGGCGCCCGCGTTTTCACACATCTGCAACTTTCCGGCCCGAATTCGGCAACGGCCGAGCTGCCCACGTCGTCCTCGAAACTTCATGGCATATGAAACGCTTAAAACGGCATTCGGGATTCGAGGAACTCGGCCCTCTGTTTTCCGAATTTGCCTATCGAGTTTGCTCGATTTGTTCGATTTGAAATACGACTTTCTCCGCTTCTCTCTGTTTTCGATTCCCGCTCGGTGATAAATCGGTGGCACGTGTCACATGCTAATACTTAGTTTAGATGGAGAAAGATCGGGCAACACGCGAGTATCGATATAAACGTTAGTCATTCGCGATCGGCGATCGGCGAGCCAGTGAAAGTCGGATTTACATACTGCGCGAAGACAAATGACAGTGATCGTTCGCGTAATCGACGTAATGAATCTCGACGAGGCGAGAGCCGGCATATACGCGAACACTATACTTGGTAGATGTTACATCGGGCAGCAACGAACGACGAATTGTTTCATCGTGAGGAGGCGAGTAGACGCGCGACGAGAATCGTGTTTCGCCGATCGAAACGAGGCGAGGCTACGTGCCTTATCGAGGCGACGAGGGGAAAGAATGCAAATCAAAGTGACGATTGCGGCGGGAGAATGCGGGAGTACCATCTGATAATGGTACAACGAATGGACGAAACGTGGTGGAACAGTTTCGCGTGGTGGAACAGTTGCTCCGAGCAACGTGGAGAAACGAGAAGTCGAGGAGTGTTCTTATTGCCCCTTGTCGCGTCTTCCGAGTCTTTAAATAGTTTCGTGACTCTGTTCCTTGATAACCCTTCGATCGGTTTAAGTAAGAGAAAAATGAGAGAGAGAGAGAGAGAGAAAGAGAGAGAAGCGATCGTCCGCTTCTCTGGGATCAGATCCCATTAACCGATTACTCGATGTAATACCTATCCGGATCGCTGACACCTATGGATATTGTTCCAACGCGGCAATTTTCAATTTCACGAGACTCAGCAGCCGTGTATATATAAATTGCCGGTCGACGTATCTCTTCGGTGTAGTAGCTCTGCAGAGAACGACCTGGCGGAAAAATAACTTAGAGCGGTTCGCGCTAAACAACCTTGCTCCGTCCCCTTATCTCTAACTCTCTGGCACACCCTATGAATACGAAACGTACCATCTTCAAAAAAAAAAAAAGAAAAAAAAATTCGCTCAGCAAGATCCAGCTAGTTGGCTCTTCTTTCCTCTTTCCTGACGAAAGAACGCTCTCTCTGGTGCATGATGATGCTTCGAAAGAAAAGAGAAAATCAGAGAGGGAGAGAGAGAGAGCAGAGAAAGGAGGGGGAGAAGAAAAAGATAAGAATAAAGAATAAAGAAGAGGAGGGAGTATCCCGCATGCTGACTCGTCCAGCGTGAATTATACGGGCACAGGACGTGGCTTTTACGCGCATGCCTACGTAAATACATCGCACAATTACCTGGCGTGCAGGCTCGCCGCATGCACCTGCTCTTTATTTACCTGCAGGCAAACCGTTTTTTGCCGGCATGACATCCGATCGCAATCTGCAGCATCCTGAGAGAGATCGCGTCGTTCGTTTCGCGATCGCGTTTCCATCTCTCTCCTCCTCTCCCTCTCCCTCGCGTTCGCATTCGCGCGCACGCCCTGTCACGCGATCAAGATGAAATCGTCGTTCGGCGAATCGTTTTATCGTCAGGATAACTGGTAATTTCCCATTTTCCTTTTTCCTTGCGTCTCCTCTCTCGCAATACGTGTGCACGATCGATAACACAAACACTACATTAACATTAGAAGTAACGACGACTAAGAAAAGTTAATAACATTTGTAGCAAAGAGATCAAAGCGCAAGGTACAAGGAGAAGTTGATAATACGATAAAGAATAAAAACTTGTTATAAATGTATAAAATCTCTTTTGAAAAAAATTATAAACTTTTGACCAATTTGACCAGGTTGTGCGCTGTTGACGTTGGATACGCGGAATAATTTGGATTCGGCGCGAATGTTTTCGGTCTTTTGCGAAATACCGTCGATTCTTTCGAAACTGAGTTTCCTCGCTCGGCGCGAGGAACAACCTTATTCTCTGATCCGTGAACGAGATCCTTTCGCGTCGAATCACGCTGCGATAGTCGATCGCCGATTTCCCTCGAACTTGCGACGTTAACTGCCGCTGCTTCCGAAGAACCGGCTTGTTCTCAATCTTCGCTTCAACTAGAGTAAACTTTCCGACTTTCTGGAAGTTTACCATTCGTTAAATGGCTCGGAGTTTCGTCATCGGTCTTTCGATTTAATTCAGGCGTACCGACGTCTATATAGCGACGTATTATAGTATGCAGGGAAAATTAACGATCGCGAGATCTTTCGTGCAAGTGAAATCATCCTTCGTCGAAACCACGATAATGTGGAGTGAGAATGCCTCGTTACTCGAAATTTATTCGTGTGTGGCCTAACAATAAGAGCGAGGCAATTGTCCAGAATTGGAAGATTGAGACTGTTTGTTTTAGCCGTAAAAGTTTTAGGACGTAAAACAGAGATGGCTAACTGGCGGCCCCTACTTTTCTGATCGCTAGCGCTATCCCCTCCACTGCATCGATCTCCTCGCTGTGCGTAAGCCACACTCTCTTATTAGTCTGTTGATTTCCCCCACCAAATAGATAGAGAGATTGATGCAGTGGAGGGGATAGCGCTAGCGAGCAGGAAAGTAGGAGCAAGGACCAGTAGGCCAACAGTTAGCCAGTTTCTGACGTAAAATGTGAGAATATGGTTTTATGGTTGTGTGCGAAGACGAAGATTTTGAGCGAATTATAGAGTCATGACAATGTAAAGATCTTGAGAGAGCAGCGAATTGCGACAGCGTGCAGGTCTAGTGAGAGCTTAATATCTCTCTTTGTCATCGCCGTATGCGGATCTTCCTTTTAAATTAATTAAATTAAATTAATTAAATTCCTTTTTAAATTAATAAACCATTTATTAAAAACCACCTTTCAATTTGTGTTTCTTTCCTTCCCCTATAAAACGAAGGCGAATGGATTCCCGTGAAAGAACGCGGTAAAAGTTCCTGCAAATCGAATGTTCGCGAGCTAACAGTGTTCTTTTTCCCCCTCGAATCGCGGTGCACGCGGAAAAACGAAGAAACTCGATGACGAAGATAGATGCGCTTAGAAGTAAACGGTGCGGGCGCGTTGCCCATCGAAAGTTGACCGATCGATTTTCGATTATCCTCACCGCGTCTATGAAACAAGACACGGGAACTTCCAGGCCCAAATCACTGCCGTTGAAACTTGCCGCGCGTCTTATGAAGATTCCTCGAGTTTCCTCGTAAAACTGTCTCTCTCTCTCTCTCTCTTTCTCGCGCGCGCGAAATTGCGTGCGAACTGAACGGAGCAACGGGGCAATCTGAGGAACTGGCCGATCGAGAAATCATCGCGAAAGTTTCCCCGCTCGAGCGGACGCGAGGCGACCTCGACGCATCCGAGCACGTACCGGTTGCATGCGCCCAGGGGCGTTTAACACAATCTGACTCGCAATTTGTATTATCTCTCCCTCTAAACAACCGATCGTTCCGCGAGACTCTGAGGCGTACGGACAATCGATTGAAAGTTCGCCTCGCTTCGTTGACAGGTAGCGTGAACTCGAAATCATTCGATGCAACTCGAATTTTTCAGACTGTTGTGGATCCAAGCAATATGTATCCCGTTCGAGACGCTTGAATTGCCACAAAAGTGTACGTGAAATATAGCGAAATGAAACGAAATGGAAACGATTTCGAGAGGAGATCGAAGATCGCGAAGGATGGACTGCATTTGGTCAATATTATCTCCTCGTGGGTTCCCATCACTGTGATCTTCCATAATAATAGTAATTAAGTTAAGATTTAACTGTTGCACTGATTATCACACTGTTTCCTCCGCTTTTCTAGAAACGACGAAATTAAATGAGATGATCGATGCCAACCGTTCCTAGAGGATACTAAATATTTTTAGATGCACGCGGATCAGCGGCCAAGAAAGAAAACAATAAATGAAAGAGTGTGGACTTTATAGACGTTAGTACTTTTTGCCAGCAAATAATAAATTCTTTCATGTGTAGGAAGCCTAACGTCCTTCGTACAAAATAATTCTAATTTTTATAATTCTATTCTATAATTCGAATTATAGAAAATAGCCCGAACAAAAATGGAACGATAATTTACACTTAAATAACCACCAACTTGTATTAGTTTCCTAGCGATGGAAGATCGAATACAAACTCCGACGCTAGAGATAAAAGCAATAGTTAGCGTTGGAAATCCCTGTCGCGTTTTCCATCTAAACGGAAACGACGATCACCGTGTGAAATCGTCACTCGACGACGGACAACGAGAAAAAGAAGAGAAGAGAAGAAAAAAGAAGAGCATTACGAACACAAAGGAGGTTTCCCGTGGCTCGATAAGCGGAATGTTCGTCTCGAATTTTACGCGACTAGCGGGCGCATTCAACGGCACGAAAAGGAGAACCCGCGTAAAAAAAGGGTGAACGGTGGTGTTTAACGGAGGAAACGGCACGAAGCGGAAGGGAGGTCCTGTGAAAACACAGAAACAACCGCGGGGGCGAATAAATCGCCATCTCGAATGGAACGGACACCTACAAAGGAGCTGCGATTTAACGGAGAGCGCGCCTGACAAATTCCCTGTACTTCCTTTCTGCCGTACGTGGTGCGTCGCCGTGGTCAAGAGTGCTGAAAGCTCTCCAACCCGCGCTTCATTCTGCTGTTCTTCAATTAAATTTCGATGTTAACCGTTTCAGTAACATCGTAGGGAGCTATATCGAAAAATCGTACCATGTGGCGTGACAGCGCTTATTTTGTGGGATCCTCAAAAATTGCTCAGAACTTCTCCTTCTGTCATAATGATAACCGAACATACAAAAAAACCTACAACAAACTTGATAAAGACTTCTTCGATCGTCAACTATCGATCATTGCGTTTCGCTTCAGTAGTTCAACTCCTGGTACGAGTCAATCAAGTACGTATTCCTCTCTTTACAAGTATATCTAACGGTGTGCGTGGTTAGCTAATAAAAACGGAACAAATGCGTTCTAAGAATAATTAATTATATTTAAATTAATTAATATAATTAATTATATTAATTTTAATAATAAATTAAATTAATTATATTAAATAAAATTACAAAAATACAAAAATAATAAATACAAAAATACAAAAATAAAATTACAAAAATAAATTATATATATTAATTTAATAATAAATTAAATTAATTAATATAATTTAAATAATTAATTAAGAATAATTAATTATATTTAAATTAATTATTATAATTTATTTAATAATATATAATTAATCAATTAAATTAATCGATCAATCAATTAATAAATCGATCAATCAATTAAATCAATTTAGTCAATTAATTTAATCAAGTAATTCGGCTTATAATAATATAATTAACTCTTGAATAAATTATTACAATCACGGATTGTAAGGAAGTGCAAGAATGGTCTGGCGAAATTCTAAGTTACACCGATTGTTATCCATCTACAATCAGACTTTGATGTAATAGTGAAAAAAGGTAATGCGATAAAGTAATGCGGCAAGTAATGCGATAAAACTAAGTAAAGTAAAAACTACCTATTTATGAAGATAACTTAGATTTAATTGGAGAGAAAATAATTCGGAGAGGAAGTTTCGACATAGCGCTATAATCGAAACCGAGCATATTGTACAGGGTGGAAAGGAAAGTTTGTCCGTGGCTATCATAGATGAATTCTATACGTAAAAACCTGCCGCAAATGTGACTTGAATCTTGAATTTCAAGATCAAACAGAAATTTTATTTTTTTTTTTTTTTTTTGCATTGTATTCTACTCATCACGAAGGTAAAACTTTCCCAAGGAACCATAAGTCACAGTCTAATAGTTCTCTTGAAAAGTAGGAAAAAAGTTTCTTAATCATTTAACACTGTAAACGTGTGCGTGCTAACAGCGACTTTATAGTACTGAATATACGTTTATAGTACTACGTTCCAATAACATGTAATTTATCATAGTTGTAGCATCAGTTTAAGTCTAAATAATCAAAAGATAAAATGTTTCGAATTCATTATTCGAAACATAAACATCTACGCGTCCAGAACCATAAAGTCGCTGTTAGCACCACAATTTTTCAAGAGAGCTATCAGGTTCCTTGGAAAAGTTTTACCCTCGTGATGAGTGGGATACAATGCAAAAAGAAAAAATTAACCTTGAAATTCAAGCTCAAGGTCAATTTTTCGGCAAGTTCTATACACGCATCTCCATTAAATCGAACGTGGTGTTTTAGAATTCATCTATGACAGCCGCGGACAAACTTTTCCTTCCACCCTGTGCATTGAGCATCGCGACGAAATTCTTCGACACGAAAGCGGTTAATATCACTGGCGATGAATTTTCTCGCGCGGCGCTACGGTCTCGAACGATACGAACCTCCGCTAAACTACATTATCGTAATGAAATGGAGTGAATGAAAGGAGACGGCGCCCCTTTGAATCGACCACCGCCAGGGAATTTGTTTTCGCGTGTTCGTCATTTTTCACGGGAGAATCGCTTGCTGCTTGTCACCGCGAAAAAGTGTGGCCCCGTTTCCCTGGACTGGCGTGGACGCAACAACGAGTCCGAGCACAGACGTAGAATTATGACAATTCTGCCCGATAGTACAAACAATAACGGGAGCACGGCAGGCTTTAATTAAGAGAAATACATTTCGCCGACGTGGCTGTCCACATCCTGCGAACCGTTTCGCAATAATAATCGACATCCCAGGCCAGCGTATAATTATAACGGCGTTTAATATATACGCAATTAGCGATACAGTTTATGCGCGTAATTATCGATGTGCCTCTGATGGATTTCTCATTGGCCATTCGATAATTCGCTCCGGTTAAAACCTTACGGTGAATCCCCTCTGAAAATCGTTTACGATTTACGATTTGAAATCGATTAATCGCCCGTTCTTTTCGCCAATTAGTATGAAAAATCTGACAGATATTTCGACTTTTCACTTCAAACGTTTAGCACGAAGTTCTGTCGATTATATCTTTCCAACGTGCGATGATATCGTTTAAATTTGAAGCAATCGTTAACGTGCACTGCGGGTTTGCTAGAACTAGAAAATATAACACACAGGAGTTTCAATCTCTGGAAGAATAATGTCCTCCGCCATCTTTTAAACTTTCGTCTAGAAGTCTAGTTTACGTGAATTATTGAGTGTCAACTGGCTCAGAAATTTCTAGACGTCTGTTCAGATATTATACTATTACATCGCATCGTCCAAATGTATAACGTTCATAATAATGATGAGCAAATTCTAGAAGAAAGGAAGTCCGAGCTGTTAGTCAGATTTTAGGTACGATGTCCGCTCAGGACAGACATATGTCTGCGAGTATAAAGGGTTAACAAGGTTTCGTGGATGTTTCTCGACGTAACGAAGAAGCGGAATGTCAACAGACGGTACAAAGTTCCAGTCTGTGTGAAGCGATGAATTTATGAAGGGAAACAACATTGTTGCATAAGGAGCAAAATCAACGACTAGCTCGTAACGAGGAAGGTAAATAAAGCCCTGTTTCGAACGACTGGGAAAACCTCGTCTTTTGTTTTCCCGCCACTAAACTGCCTTCGGAGTTCATACAACATCTTTACGACACCCTCGAGCATTTTCCTTCGTAACGCTCCCCCACTTCGCGATACGTCTCGCGAATCGCTTTTCCTTCCCCCGTCCCCTTTTCTCGAACGTGCAGCATCGTCGTAAAACAGACGTTTTATCTCCATTTCTTTAACTCGATCAACGAGTGTCAAACAGCGTCAGCGACGAGCATTCGAATCAATGAATTGCATCGCGATTCACCACAAAATTCACGTGTCTGTCCAGAGCCATGTCGACTTTTCAGGGGAAGTCGATAAGCTCCGCTCCGATATTTATCCGGCGTCGTCTTTGTCTTCTCGGAAACCAACCACTCGCGTTGCGAGAAATTCTGACGAAGAGAGGGTGAGATGCGACATCGGCAGACAACGCGCGTCTCTCTCTCTCTCTCTTTCTCTCTCTTTCGCAAATGTTTGCGGCCTGCGTTGGCGATCAAACGCGATTAACATGATGGGCGGAAGGGAAAGCGTAATGTTGCCGGTTGCAGGGGGCGCGAAACAGCAGTCCCGCGCGTGGGAAATAGCAGGGAAATTGTAAATGTTTGCTTAATATCGGAATCGAGGCACGGCGGAGGATCAACGAATGGGGAGAGATTCAACCGGCGTTATTCGACGCCCCGGAGGTAAATATTTGTTCGTACGTTACAGCGTTCGTACGTTTTTACGGCTCGTAACGCCCATCCGAGCACGGGCACGGGGACGCCTGTGCAAATTTCCATCGGCTCACTCCAGTAACCCATAATTCGCGCGAAAGAGAGAAAACCAGCCGAGCCGATTCGATCCGATCGAAACAAATGCATCGATAATTCTCGTGTTGTTATCCTCGCGTGCCGGGAATTAAGCGCAACGAAAATTCGCCAAGTAGATTCTTCCTTTTTTTTCGACGCCGTTCGAAAATTAATTAATCCGAGCACCGGGTTGGTTAAAAATACAAAAAGGTCCCCGGTAGCACGCGAAAAATTACACTTATCAACAACCACGGGAAATGCAAATTATTATTGTCCTTGAAAGTTGACGTGATAATCGCTGAACCAATTATCCCGGCCTGCTGTTGAGTCTACACTACGAGTGATTTGCTGAGCCAACAAAAATTTCGAAAGTCGAGAACCGCACATTGTTTACATATTTCTTTTATCAGTTCAATGCAACCTGTGTTTTATGCTATTTATGAGGATATTGAAACAACTTTCATTGTGAGACAATATATTTATATCAACTAGAAAAACATATTTGTATTTATATTGATTGGAAGAGTATATCCGTATTGAAAAAAATATGAAAATTTTTAACGAAAACTGAGAACGCTTGTTTTTATATCTAGTTCAATACAGGCAATACGAAGCGTATTTTCAAAATACTGGTCTCAAATTTTTGTTCTTATTTTATTTTCTGTCTGCTTCGTATGCTTTAAAAATCTGTTCGCAAATGTAAGTACCTCCCACTACTCTTTTCTCAAAGACTGTAACCTTGGAGTTTGCATTTTTATTTCCTAATTGATCCAACAGATGTAGCTGGAATAAACCTCAAATTAGGTTTTCGAAGCTTAAATAAAAAAAAAAAACAAAGCTTTCGTTCGAAGGGGGGGAGCTTTCGTTGCTGGTTTCCGTCTGGCTCTCGTTCTTTATCTACGAGCAAGTTTCAAACGTAAATTTCGAGTTTCGGAAGTCGAAAGACGACAAAGAGGATGAAAAAGAGGTACCGAACGGAGGTGTGGGACGACGTGACGTGACTCAACGATCGCGCCACGTGCCAGGAAATAATTCAACCGCTTTCGAGACGACAACCGGGCCGCTCGTACAAATCCGCATACGTCATTTTGACGCTTTCACGGTACGGTGCGTGCACGCGTGAACACGGCCACGCAAACGATCCAGTCTACGCGCCGCGCCTTGTACGGCTTGCACATCAGCTCGTATATGATATACGATACAATGTCACAAGGTGTATATACACGCTGCAACTACTGTTCCTGCTACGTTTCCAACCCCAGGGGCATGCTGTTAACTTCCCAGCTGTCGGTGCTAGAGATCGTAGATTTACTCCCGACGAAAGTGCACGCTACGCGCAATCAGCACACGTGACTGTTTGGAATCGTACCTGCTGGTCCAATGTGGCGTGGATATAACGTTGTATTTGTCAGCGCAAGAATATTGAACATTCTTCTGAATGTTTCTGTTTAATGTTTACTAGATCAGAGCCAAGAAGCATCCAAGTATCTCAGAGGTAGCTAAATGGCGGCCTTTGTCCCTACTTCTTATCGCTAGCGCTTCAGTCTCCCCACTCCTCGCTGTGCATGGGCCCCACTCTCTCAGCCTATTTCCCCCATCAAGCAAGTGGAGAGTCAATACAGTAGAGGGGGTAGTGCTAGCGGTCAAGAAAATAGGGTCCGTGGGCCGCCAGTTAGCCAGCTCTGGCGAGAATTAAAACGGTCGCTGACTCGCAAGCCTTATGTCTTGGTATCAATTCTGGTTTTATCGATGTTTTTAGGTGATTTTATAATAGAGCAAATAAATTAAGATCAATTAGATCGAACTNTTTATAATAGAGCAAATAAATTAAGATCAATTAGATCGAACTAGTCTATTGTAACAAAAAAAGCCGGCGCATCAGAAACGGTATAATTTTCATCGAGCAATCAATATATAGTCAAGATACGTTACAACTTTCAAGAATCGTCATACCTTTCAATCTGAGTCTCTACAGTTTCTCGCAAAATTCGTAGTTC
>NIPQ01103257.1:0-17757 GCA_002806875.1 Lepidotrigona ventralis hoosana
ATATTCACGAACTTGTTTTATCACTTAGACAACTACCTAACAAGTCTCCATAACAACATCGCTTTTCATTAATTTTCTCATTTAAAAGCGCGACAAAGTTGGCGCCAAAAGTTCATCCAAAATGAACCCTCTATGATATTGTCGGGAAACAGATGTCGCTGGTGTAGCTGTCGCTACATTACCCCCTTTCAAGTCACTCGACATATTAGGGAGAGTAGACGATTCTTGTGATCGCGAGTAAGTTCGTGGATCATTATTGTCTATATTTTCTATAAATGCTTGTTTTTAGTCGTTCTGTCGATATAGTGGTTTCCTTTCCTTTGTAATCAATTAAAAATACATTGTCCGAAATATGTTTAACTACGCGAAATGGACCTTCATATGGCTATTCTAATGGTTTTTTTAAGTGATCAACTCTAACGAATACATGTGATGTATCAAATATTTTATTAAAAATGAAATGTGATCGTCTAGAGTTTCGTCGGTTTTGGTCTCTGATAGTTTGCATATACTGTCTAAATTTGTCTATTGTAAAATCTTTGTGCGTTTCTGAATCTAAAAAGAATTCTCCAGGTAGTTTGAGGGATGTTCCGTATATCATTTCAGTTGCTGTTGCCTTTAAATCTTCTTTATAACTGTTTCTCAAACCAAGCATTACTGTTGGGAGTATTTCTAGCCAATTTTTATTTTCGTGACATCGAATTGCTGCTTTTAGGGATCTATGCCACCGTTCTATCATTCCATTAGATGCAGGATGATATGCTGTTGTGCGTATGTGTTTACATCCAATTAATTTAGTCAGAGCATTGAATAATTGTGATTCGAATTGTACAAATCTGTAGCGACAGCTACACCAGCGACATCTGTTTCTCGGCAATATCGAAGAGTCCATTTTGGATGAATTTTTGGCGCCGGTTTTGTCGGACTCTAAAGCGAGAAAATATGTGAAGATCGGTGTTGTTATGGAGACGTGTTAGGTGGTTGTCAAGGAGATTAAACAAGTTCGCGAGCATATATATAAGAGTTGCAGAACAGAAGAAGAACAATAAGAAGAGAATAGATAGAACATCGAATATTGTATCGTATATTCCAAAGTTAAAAGTGTATTAATTTTATTGTTAAAATTATAATAGCATTAAATAATTGTTATTAAATAAAAATGTTAATAATAACAAATTGCATAGTTACTTTTGTAGTACGTTGAATCACTAATTTACCGACTATCGTACCTACAGATTTTTTACTGTTGGTATTTATACATAAGATTTTTAATGTTGGTATTTCAGGTCACGAAACCCTGTAAGATGCTTGGTCTATTCAAATATTTTATCAGTGACCTCGTCTGTGTTGAGGGTATACAATGAATAACAATAAAATATAAAATCTCTTTAAGCGTGATTTTTATACATTATAAATTTTTAACTACTTCAATTAGTACGTAATTATAAAGTAATTGTAGAGAATAATTGAATTTAATCAAATTATTTGTATTTCTTTCTTTAATTATTTTTAGTATTTCTTCCTTTAATTTTTTTAAAATCACTTTAATTTTAATTTACGTACGTATGGAAATTTCTTTAACATTTCTTTACGTAATTATAAAAAATCAAATGATATAATTACGCGTCATATATATATGTATAATTATATTTTATATATTTATTTTATAATTGCAATAAACATTAAGAATGGAAAGCTTTGATTTTTAGAACATAATTTCACTTTTAATTTCGTGATATTAATTTTTGTCCTATATTAATATGTGTCCTATTCAACATTGTAAAAATTGCCGATAATTTTTAACTTACATTATATACAATAGGACTTTCAATTGTTTTAGGATAATAAAGATGTAAATATAATTTACAGTATGAAGTTTGCCACGTTATAAGCAAGTGTAATGGTGTAATATATTGAAACTACTTTTCTCATTTCTAGTTTTCAGGTTAGTCTCTTCACGACTACGAAGCTATTCGTTAGTTAGCAGCTGGCAATCTTAATAATGTCGGTAGTAGACAGAATTAAACATTACCAACGAAATATTGAAAAGTGCGATGATAATGAGGATAGAGTATGTATTACTCCACTTTTTATATTTTCAAAAGTTATAGCGTCATAGTATTAATGTCGTTGAAATATAACCTTAAAATAACTCTAAACACAATTGTGATAGTATCCAAGTTTTATAGTCTTGTGAAAAATTTCATGTATCATACAAGTTTTACATATTATAAAATATAAAAGAAATACATATGTCCGTCTATAAATAAAAATAAATTTTTGTAATATTTATTCCATCTTTCTTTTGGTTTATTCTAAAATCAACTTTTGAAAACATATATAACTTTTACACACATCAATTTTAGCATTTATATATTTTTATGATATATTTTATATTGTAATAATAAAAGTTGTAATATTTCATACATTGTCATTATTTTGTGTTACAGGTACTTCATTGTATTTCAAAATTATGCAATTTGCCAGTAACGGTACAGCATCTCCAAGAAACTGGGGTAGGACGCACTGTAAATGCTTTAAGAAAGTATGATGGTGGTATAGGAGACGCTGCTAAAGCCCTTGTTGCAAAATGGAAAGCAATGGTTGCTAGTGAAGGAACTAGCGGTGAAGATGAGGATGAAGCTTGTGTTCTTGATGCACCTGAGAGCTATAGTGATAACCTTGAATCTTCAAAACTAGAAGAAAATCCTGCGGGGTATGATTTTTTACAAAATTTTTTTATATTATTTTAATATAATCTTTATATAATTTTAATATACAAAATAGATCTTTTATAATCTTAATATACAAATATTATAGTATGCAGTAGTTAAATATTAAAATAAAATATAACAATTTATTTTACAAGATATAAGAAAAAGATATTTCTTATATCAAATTTGTAATAACATTTTTTTTTTTAACAAATAAATATTCACATGCATATTTTTAATAAATATGCATTTAACATATTTTTTAGATTTAAAAGTGAAGGAAGTGGAAAACATGTACATAAACATAAGTCAGAAAAGAGTGAAGTATTATATACATCACATAACAATAAATGTACTTCCAAACATGAATCTAAATTGAAATTTGTTGAATCTCATCCAAGAAGTAATAGTGATATTGCTAAAAATCCAAGTAGTGATTTAGAGAAACATAAAAAGCATGATAAAACTAAAGATAGTCATAGACATGAATCAAGAAGTGATAAAAGATCTTCAAAAGATACTAAAAGTCTCTCTAAAAAAGATGAAACTCTTAGTTCTAAACATAATAGTAACAGAGAAAAACACTCTAATAAATCTGTGGATAGTAGTCAGTTGTCCAAAAGTAATGAGGAGACTTACAAAAAACGAAAACACGATGATTCACATATGAAGAAAGATTGTAAACGAAGAAAACATTCAGATAGTGAGAGTGATGAAACGAAATCTCATGTGTCTTCTACTTTTGAAAAACATAATAGTATTTCCGTATTAAATTCAGTTAAAATAAAAGAAGAATGTAAAGAAAAAGATGCATTAATTAAAAATGAAATTAAACATGTTGAAAAGAAAGATTCTCATGAGAGATTAAAGAGTAGCTCTAGTAAATATCGAACTGATTCTTCTAATAGTAAACTAAAAGATAATGGAGAGAAATACAAATATAAAACTGAGATACAAACAAATCATAGTAAAGATGAAACTAAACGAAGTGATCAGCATTCCAGCAAGGAATCTTTAGAATCTAAATATCACAACAGTTCCTCTGGTGATAAGCAGTATGATAAAAGTAAAGAGAAAAGCAGAAAAAAAGATTATAAGGAAGAAAAAAGCAAACATGAAAGTAAGAGTAATAGAGATTTAAAGTATTCCAAACATGGATCAAAAGAATCAAAGGATTTGATAAAAATGATAAAGCAAGAAATAAATGGTGATGAAGGAATAGATTGCCACTCTGGTTAGTTTATAAATATATTATTTATAAATGCTTTCATTTAGTGTTACCAAAAAAGATGATTGTATTATTTATTTATTTCTTAAATTTAAAAGTATTGAATAAATTATATTTTTTATTATATTCTTACGTATATTAAATTGTTTAACATTAACGTATATTAAATTGTTTAACATTGTTTTACGTATATTAAATTGTTTAACATTTAACATTAAATTGTTTAACATTTTTATTATATTCTTACGTATATTAAATTGTTTAACATTCTGTTATATGAAGTATATTTTTAATTATATAACTTAGTATTTTCGGTATTAAGATCAATATTAATGGATACATAATTATATTTTAGTGTAGTAATCATTGCAACTACATACATAACTATTCAGACTGCTTCAGTCATCGTGATATGACCAAGCAGAATTTGTAATTTTTGTAAAAATAAATTGAAACTATAGCATAAAATTTTTTTATATGAGGCTTCAAAAAAATAATTTTGGAAATCCGTTAGATATGCGTTAAACTTCAAGTTAATCGCTTTTTTTCTTTGCTCGTGTTAATATTTATGAATATACGTAAACAATAATGTTATTGCTATACTATTTATTGTTCAATGTACAATTATCACACATTTTGTTCATTTTGTATTTGATTGAAATTGTAAGAATACTTTTAATATTATTTTTAAAATTAACTTTATTAATTTAACGATTATTTTGAAGGTCAGGAGTCAATGATAATCTTATGTTTATAAATATGATCAATAACTCACATAAATATATTAAAATTGTTCTTTTTTTTAAATGAAGCCTCAGTTTCATTTTATTTCATCTTTTTATTTTTTATTTATTTTTATATGAAGCATCACCTCCTGCTCTGCGATGGCTGGGATATTCAGTATATTACTTCATTTTGCATTTTATTTAGTTTGCTTTTTATAATTATACATAATTATATTATATTTTAATTTTAAACACACTTTTTTGATTTTAGTAGTTTATCTTAAAATCTATTATATTTTTTATTAATTTGTAAATATTTTACGTAATATAGTTTTTACTGTTATATTTATTTTATAATTTTTTAGAAACTTTCAATGGATATTTATTTTTTAAAAAATTAGCACTTCAATGGATATTTATTTTTTAAAAAATTCTTCTTTTATATTATAATTTAAATTATCATTATTTTTAAAAAGTTTTTTCTTCCGCAGGAGCTACTTTTGCAGAAGCATTGGGTATGTGTACAATGGCCCAAACATCTAAAAAACGTAATAGCAATACTCCAAATACGAACACAGCAAAAATGTTTAAAGCAGAACAACCAACCACAAGTAACAAAAAAACAGCAGTGAAAACTGAATCAACAAATGATACTCTACAGGTACTTTGTATATTTATACAATTAATAACATTGCAAATTTGTATTATACAATTAATAACATTGTTTAAATTAAAATATTTAGTCAAAAACAATAACAATTTTTAAATATAAATATAAATATAATATATTCTTTATTACAGACACCATCTCTTTTAACAACAAATGTAAAATTAGAACCATTAAGTGTAGATTTGGCATCTACATTACCTGAAATTAGTCCTAATTATAAACCACTGCCATATGTCAATCCTGTTCATCGGAAAGAAGAAGATAAAACTCTAACTGATGTGATGTATATTAAAAATCAAAGGTAAGTTTTATATTATTATACAGATATATATTGATATATACATTGATTTTTCATTGTAATTTTAATTTTTTTCATTTTAATTATACAGGACAAAAGTATATTCAGGAAATAAATCTGGTTATACAACAGTACCAACTTTATTTGAGATATGTATAAGAGTATTAATAGAGAATATTGATGGTAAGTTATCTATGAATCATTTATTAAATAACGTAAATAAATTATTTATTAAATATTTCTATATTTATTTTATTTGTTACATACAGCACTTGAATTTACTGGTGGTGTGCCTTTTGATATAATAAAGCCTGTTCTGGAACGTGCAACAGCAGATCAATTATTTATGTTGGAACATCATAATCCTTATTTAGTTGAAGATACAGATAAATTATGGCAATTTCATTGCAACCGCGAATTTAGAAATAAACAAAGAGAAGAAATGGAAACATGGCGTGAGATGTACATGGTAGGTAGATTTTGAAATGAATAATTTGTGTTACTTATAATATTTTATAAATAATACCGCATTTTATATTTGTTATTATATTATATATATTATATTATATATTATATATTATATATTATATAATATTTATATAATATATATATTATATATTATATATTATATAATATTTATATAATATATATATTATATATTATATAATATTTATATAATATATATATTATATATTATATAAATATTATATATATATATATATATCTTTTTTATTCAATAGCGATGTTTGGATGAAAGAGAAGCAAAGTTGAAAACGCTTACAGCTAATATAAAACAATCAATAGATAAATCTGTACCAGTAAGATCTACTAAACTTGCATATGTAGATAATATTGTCAAACCTCCAAGAAATGTTCTTAAAAATCAAGCTAAATATGGTACTGCAAATTCTGCCCCTAAAAATTCTACGTCTACTATAAAACAAAAATTAATTAATGGTGGAGGATCAAAATCTGCTACAAATATTTCTGTTCCACCACCACCTCTACAACGTGTAAAACCATGTAAGTATTTTATACATATTGATTTTTTAAATGTATCTTCTAAGCATATTTTTTAAAATATTATGAGTTATACATTGAAATTAGTTTTTAATTTTTAAGAATTTATTATTTTTCATAGTAATAAACATATAAAAAATTATTATTTAGTATGTATATTATAAAATTAACTTTTTTTTAATAATAATATTTTAACATATTTTCTCTTAATTGTTGATATAGTAAAGAAAACAAAAGCACCATTGATGGCAAAAGCTCTGCAACTAATAAAGGGGCGCTATAAGCGGTAGTTCTTATGAGATATTTCAAACAGAACATTCATGTGAAGTTTGTATGCTGCTTCCGGCATTCCAAGATTCACCAAGTCGACTATGCCAAAATAATCGCTTACATAGTGCTTATGTATCTACTGTAAACACTGTAATCAATTCCGTCAATTGTACAACAGAAAGGCATAGATCTCTCAATAATACAAAAATTTGAAATATTTTGTTACATAAAAGTTATAAATTGTAATATCTTTACATAAAGATATTAATCGGTATAAATTATTATGAACTCAATTGAAAGTTTTACAATGCTAAATTAAATTTCCTTTGATATATTTTCTTTTATAACAATCTAATTATGTTTTTTAGAAATATTTATCTATGTAAGAAATACTTATTCATACGGAAATGCAAAACTAATAAATATGTCCCATTTGTTGCTGTGATTAATTAATTTTTTTAGATTACAATGTAAATACTTTTTGCGAGATCTAGGATTATATATATATATATATATACACATATATATATAATATATATATTATATATATAAATTATATATATTATATATATAAATTATATATATTATATATATAAATTATATATATTATATATATAAATTATATATATATAAAGAGTTAATAAAATATCTAATGCATTATAACATAATTTCATTATTTAATGAAATTATTTTAATAATCAGAATGAAATGCAATTAGTTTATATTTATATTTAAAAGATTACAAAAAACAATTTGAAAACTTAATCAAAGCAGTAAGTAAATATGTATACAGCATATTAATATTTTTCTAAATCTTTATTTGAACAACAAAGCATAATTGAACATTTTATAAACGTAATATTATTTTGTTTAATGCATAATACATGTTTATTTATGCAGAATTGTAATTTTTTATAGACATTATACCACGAAATTCATTTTTTGGTATAATTCTTATTATAGCTAGATTAGTATTTTTATTGATTTAAATTTTAATTGTATAATATTATTTTAATTGCTCGAACAAATTGTAATAATTCTAAATAAATTTTTCATTTTTTTAAGTTAAAGCATATTAAAATGGTGTTTTTGAAAAAATTTATGTTCTATATTATATTTAAGCATTCGAACAATTCTAACAATTGCGCGTAATGAATTAAAATAGTTAATTAAATTTTGATTTAAAAAGTTTCTTTTGAAATTGAAATTAATTTCATTTAAAGTACAAAGTAATTTTCTTTCAAGGACACTATTTTTCATAATAGTAATCATAAAATCAAATCACATTTAAAAATTTTGAACTTTGATTTGCAAATTAATAAATTTTTTAGATTTAAGAATAAATTTACATCAATTTTTAACGTTTAAAATAATTAAAAAAAATTTTTTGAAACATCACAAAGATATATGTTTATTGTAATTAAGAAGAAAAAAATATTTAAAAAAGAAACATTGTCTTTACTATGTTATAATTATTTTTAATTAAATTTAGTTAATTTTTTTAACTTTAGCTATTTTTTAAAGAAATATGTATAATTAAAGTATTGTGATTGACATAAAGGTAAATAATAATCATGTATGTATTCAATTTCGTATATATAATATTTAAAGTAATGTATTTATGTTTTATTTATGATATAAAATATTAGCGGTCATATGTAAAATATTTTAATTTTGATAGTAAATGTAATTTTAAGGATCAATAGATGGCTTTAAAAAAAACACAAAAACCTGTAAGCTCCATATCATTTGCGTAAAATTTAAAAATTGATATCTAAATATTTGATTTCGCTTTTATTAATATTACATATTACATATTACATTAATTCCTATGTATACTTGCTTCGTTTCTATAATTGTAATTCTATTTTTCTAGGTAGAACGTAGAATGATATTCATAAATTAAGCGTTTTACGTATTACGTTTATGTTGCTTAACAGGTATTGTGTAATTAAGATTCTAATTTTAAGATATAGTTATAATTATAAATTTTATAGTTAAAATTATAAATTTAATGGTTATGTTTAAGTAATATCTAATTGCAGAAAAATATTAACGCATTAAGTTCCTTGTATTTCTTATATATTTTGATTTTTGTAAGCATAATTATTTTCTATATATTATTACTTCAGCAGCAAGTCAAAAAATATAAGAATCAGAGTTGGCATTTTCAAAATATAGCAAAGATACACATGTATTAAAAAGTTTGATAATTTTTTATGAATTTCTTGTTTATATATAACTATAGTTAAAATAGAAAAATTAAACAATTATACTTAAAGAAGTAATAATATAAAATAGAATATATATATATATATATATATATATATGTATGCGTGTTCATGAGACATAATTTATTATAATACACTTAATTATGTTTATATACTAATACTAATATACTAATTTAATTTAAATGCAAGAAATATCTTATTATACAATTTCTGTAATTTATTATATTTTTATCCTTCGAGTCGAAAAGTCACATTTGTATATATAAAAATTAATAAAATAAACAGTTGAAGCAAAAATATAAAAATGTGTTCGTTCATTAATTAATATAACTAATTGGTATCATGTTAGAATTTAAATACTGAAGTATTGTATCAAACTTTTCCTTCATGACCCATGAACTGGTTGAATTAGAGAAAGCATAAGTTTTGTATTAAAATAATATGATGAAACTGTATGATTAAGAAATATTAAAACATAATTAAAAATATTCTATTCTCATTTAGGAAATAAAAATTTAATAATTTATTATTACTTGAAATAATAGATGATGTATCTGTAAATATTACAAAGGCTATTTTACAATTTAATATACTCAATTAATGTAATTAAATATTTTCTAATAGAAGTTTTTAAATGTTTTTGGATATATTTAATAATATATTCATCATAATGTATAGAATATTTATTTGCTGTATTATAGCTATAATTATATTTCATATTCTTTATGTAATTAAAGTGTTGTTATAATTGGAACCATTTTATTCACTAAACATACTAATATACTACATATACCATAATATATATTTTTACAATTGAAGATACTAGAATTGAATAAAAAGGTATAATAAAATTAATATAAAACAATTATTTATTAATCAAAGAAAATGTATACAGTGTTACATTATTGCGTTTGTAGTTTGCAGCGCTTATCAAATTTGCGAAAAGATCCAATTAGACAAATTTGATTTGAATAATTTAGATATTTTTCACGAATAAGAATATTAAGCATAGATCGTAATAATTACATTATCCGTTCCAATCGAAAATGACGTGAGCGATCATTAAGTACATGGTTATTGTCACAGCACTTGTCAGCATAATTGGAAACCCCACCCTGGAACGAACACATTGAAAATTATTTGTCGAATTAATTAAATTATTATAACACGAAGAATGAATTAGCGAGAAGCTCTTGTGAAAATGAGCTTAATTTATTCGCGATTTATTATTCGATCTGAATTCAAAATTTCTCACTGATTATATACCATATTTGATATAATATTGGATTAGTTAATAGTTTTATACAATTGCGCGATTTATTATCGTTTGCCGTGAAATTAAAATTTTCATCCGAAAATCATTTGATAATATAATAATAAGAAATACTACATATTATATTAAATTACAATAGGTATATGGTATATGAACATTTGCAAAACAAGCAAGTTTTCGGGACATGAGAGAATAATGTTTAAGTATTGTAAAATTGTTTCAAAATTACATATATTGTTAATATCATTATCGCATGTATTTATTGAAAAAAAATGTAATGAAAGAAGATACAACTAAGTTTCCTGAAAACTTAATGTTTTTAAAAAATAAAAGATTTAATTCATATTTTTGAATTGTATTTTATTTAAAAACTGAGAATGTGCATTAATAATTTCACTTTAAATAGTCTTCATTAAAAATGATGTACGTAATTAAATTTCTACTTCATTTAAATAGAAACTGTATAGAAGTACACTTACTTGAAAAATTGTATAAAAGAGATTTTATATCCATGTTGCTCCGCAACTCCTACGCAAACTACGTTAGCAGTAGCTCCAATCAAAGTTCCATTTCCTGCAAATAGATCCATCCATTCAACTACATAAATCACACTAAAAATGGTTTCTATTAAGCCTTTAATGTGGCGAAAAATATAACTGTTGGAACATTCTATCGTTACAGTTGATGAGTCAATTTCTTTTACATTTCGTACAAATGGAAAGATAATACAATTTCGTACTAATGGAAAGATAAATAATATAGTTATTAAAAAAAAATTTCAGCTATCTTCAAATATTAATATTGATTTCTCAATAGTGATAAAATTATTCCAAATAGAATATATTAGATATTTCAATAAATATATTAGATAATTAAATTGCAAATGTTTATAGAAATTTTTATCTTACTATACTTTGAATATTGCTGTTACTATATTTTATATATTTTTCCATACCGTATGCTGTGCATTTTTACACCTTTAAGTTGCTCATAAATGTACAACATTTGCAGTCTGATATAAATTATACTGACGGATGCAAGAAGGGCTTCAAGACGTTCAAGCTCTTTCCAAGTGCAAATATTAGTATTCTGCATTAAAAAAACATAATTCAAATTATATCAATGAATATTGCAATAATTTCATTACGCATAAGAAATATTTGATTATTTTAAATGTAATTGATTTTGATCACTGATGCCCTTCTTGCATCTATCGACACAATTCTAACAGAATATAATCGTAATAATATATATTTCTATTAGTCTTAAAAATAACTAATAATGTTAAATAGATTATCTTTACCTCCCATACAAGCGCCAAAAGCTAAAGCCCATACCAAAGGCTGCAACGGTAGTTTCAGTTCATTATTTTGTGCTAAAGTAGTAACGATTCTTATCATCATGGTTGACAAAGGCACATTATCCACAAATGCACTTGCGAATGCCGACACCCATAGAAGCAGTAATATCGCTACTGCTAATCGCGACTCCTCGTTCACAGACAGGATTATTTTTTCCGTTTGTTTTCCTATCCAAGCGATTAAACCCAAACGTGATAAAGCCTGTATAAAAAATTTTATTATGTTTTCAAATAGTTAATATGAACATTAATATAAATGTTACAAATACGGTTTATTTTCTATAAAAATAATTAAAAAATTGTTTTTAAGTATTCTTTTTTATTTTTTGTTACAATTTTTTACTAATACGATAGCAAATGTAAAGAATTGATGAAAGAATTAATCGATGGTAATAATAATAACAGTTATGTTTCGTACCTCCATGAGAATAAACAACGAAGCGAAAAATAATAAAGTGCTCCATTCTACACGCGCCATGAGACCATCTAAATCTTCGCTATCAGCTAAAATTAACAGTAAAAGAACACCTAATAAAGCTGTCCAACCTAGTGATAAATGCAGATTTGGAAAACTATGCAGAAAGAATAGCGCGATCACAAAGATTAACGTGAATCCAGACTTCACTAATAACCATTTGTCTCGAATAGGATACTGCAACATAAAATGAAAATAATATTACTGAATTGAATTGTTCAAATTATAATAATACTAGATAACAAAAATAAAATAGAAAGATATAATTTAATATTTATTTACTTTCTCTTGAAGTTCCTCGAGCGTAGTTTTATATCTTTCGAACGTGACACTGCCTGTCATTAGCTTCTTTTTTAATAGAGAGAGTAATCGTTGAACTTTTTTTAACAAAGTTTCTCTCACTACATTTTCGTCTTTGCTATAACTCGACAAACTTGCCGCAGCTCTTTGCCAAATGGCAATTTCATGCCTTAATTCCTAAAAATATGATGGGATAAAAAAACCTTGCTAGATATTTCCGACATGTTTAATCGACGTGCAAACTTTTATATAGATTTCTATGTTCAGCTAATTTTGATTAAATATAATAATCTTTATTTTTATTTTTCAACGAAATATTACAATTCAATTATTTCGAACAAAATCTTTGTACCTGTACATCTGGTGGCTCGGCGAATTTAAGAACTTTTATGTCTCGAAAGATAAATTTCAACTGAGCGAAGACTATAAATATTACCAGTACAACGCCAATGCTCATATGTATCGTGAATGTACTAAAATCGATACCCTACAATTAACAATATTACATGTATAATTATATATATGAATAATAATTGAAAAAATATTAAGCCCTTGATACTATTAATTCAAATTCAATATATTTTATTCTTCGTAGTATTGATTAAATTATCAAAACTAAAAATAATAAATAAATAAAGTAAATAATTAAACGTTATAACCAAATATAATATATTTATAAATATGATGAGTTTCATATTTCTTTTTATAAATACAATATCGATGCTATCAAAAAGCATTAATATAAATAAAAAAAAGATACCAATATTGATATTGATTAATATAATTTGTATACGTTTAAAATTACTTATAAAAATTCTATTTTAATTCAGGTACCAGACTGATTTAATTTAATCCTTAATTAAATATTTGTATGAATCAGTATCCGAAGTAATACTCACATTATTAATAACATCGCGATTCGATGCAATAATTACATTGGGTGGATCTCCTACTGGCGTCAGAGCACCCCCGATATTAGAATAAATCACCATGGCAGTCAATATTGGTACCGGATTTATTTCCATTACTTCGCATAATCTGATAGTTACCGGTGTCATTAACAGTACTGTTGTAACATTATCTAAGAATGATGAAATGAATGTTGTAAAGAAACATAGTGTACCTATAAGTGGCCATAACTTTCCTGCAGTTATCTAAAGAAATTAATAAAAAATAAATTATTAACCATTATAAAAATTAAATTATAAATCACTAAAAGGCTTTTCGGGGTAAATGAAAATTTGCTTGGAAAAATTGACGTGAAATTTCGTTCAAGATGTGAAAGAATTAGACTGTCTATGGAGGGTTAATTTTTAGTTTTGAAATATAAATATATATCAGGAAATAATAATAAAGATGTGCAAATTACAAACCTTATAAGCATAGACTGCTAGCCAGTCAAATATACCAGTTTCAGCGATTATACCGACAAGTATCATCATTGAGAATAATAATAGTAATGTATCGACATCTATCCAAGACATTAATTCATTCATAGTTGGCCTCTGAAAAATTATTCTATTTATGATTTGACTGCAAACAACAAGTGAAAATTCTTCATGCTTTCTTGCCAAGTTTTCTTAATAATTTTTTATTTTATTTTTCTAGATTACCTCATTTAAAACTGCTAATATTGCGATAGACATAGTTGAAGCTAACATAGCTGCTAAAGTCCTATGTACCACCTATAATTCAAATTACATTAAAAATTAAATTAAATTAAAATACATTGAAACTACATAAATAATAAATTAAAATAAATTATCGTGAATTAAGATTGAATATTCAGAAGCTTAATTACCTCGAATATTATAAGTATATATAATCCAAATAAAATTATCGCAGCATATACTATGCCATCATCTTTGCTCACTGACGATATATCATAACTAATAGATATAGCAAAACTAGATTCGAGATTTGTTTTTAATTTAATTACTACGTTGGCGTTTTCTAAAGTACTGTAAAATAAAATGTTTATATAATATTCAGAACCATCTAGTAACATTGAATATTATTAAATTTGATTAGCTACATGAGAAAGAAATTTTGACAATAAAGAATACAAGTAGTAATTTTAAAGTAAAAAAAAAAGAAAATAAATCATACGTACTCTTTATTGATATTTAAATTAAAACTTTTTTGATGCCTTTGTCCAGGAAAAATATCTATCAGATTTTCCGGAAGTATTGGTAAAACCCATATATCAGTTATATTCTACATACATGAAAAATTGTGAATTAGAATGAATTAGTTTCTTTCCTTAATTATAATATATGTATAATTTAAAAAACTTTCTTTTTTTTACGAATTTATTAAGACAAATATGAAATTTTTATTTTAAGAACAACTGTATTTCTGAATAAAATAAAAAAGGATTTTCTGCATTAAAAACATAATAATTAGTTTAGATGTATTTACCTTAATTTGTTCAGATCCAAATGAAATTTGTTTAGTATTATTAGCCCCATTAACTAATAGTTCTAACCATATCATTAAATATTTATCAGATACATTTTCGTACTTTTTTGGTTTTATTGGTGGAAGTAATGATCCTTCTACCATTAGATTGACATGTTTATCAGAAACTTCACCGAACATTTTGTAATCTACAAATATTAAAAGATTAATTTAATAGTGGTAATCATTGTTCAATATTCGATTAATATGAAAGCGTAATCTATTTAATATTCTGAAAAATCGTGTTTTAACCACTCAGACAATTAACTAAAATTATAAAGGATACTTTTTATTTGTCCACTAGGTATTGAAATTTGATGTAATTCTTCAATTTTTTCGCTTTTGATCATCAGTATCAGCTAGAAAGTAAAAACACAATAAACATATATTTTTTTTAGTATATAAAATGTTATGTAATTAATAATATTTTTCTTTTCTTTAACATTTTTGTATTCCAAACTACGCATTCACTGTTAAAATTGAAATTTACTTTTGGAACTGATTACTTCTTCTTCAAGACAAAATTTAAACAACTATTGTTTAATATATAATCTGTATGATTACTTACGGTAAATATTAGCCAGAAGCAACATAATAAAATTAATTTGATGTAACGATAAATAAGCTTTTGTTTCGTTTCCTGGGTCTCTTGTATAATAGATGTATCTTGTTTATCCTCATCTTCCTTTTTATCTTGTTTTCTACGTAGAAACATTAAATAAAAATAATATTGAATTGTTTATATACAACATTCTAACAATGTAACAATATACTAATTTATAAGGCGTGCATTCCAATTCTGATACACATAGAGAACGTAATAAAAATATTGTTGTATTTCTATTAATTTCAAAAGACCAAATTCTAAGATGTATACGCAATAGAAAATCAGAGAAAATATTATATTATTTTATAAAGATGTTTATCCATGTTTTATTATAGAGGAATTAAAATATAAATAAAAATAATCCAGTGAATATTTTACATTGGGCATCTTTAAATTTACCATATACATATGCACATTTTATTTAAANCAATAGAAAATCAGAGAAAATATTACATTATTTTATAAAGATGTTTATCCATGTTTTATTATAGAGGAATTAAAATATAAATAAAAATAATCCAGTGAATATTTTACATTGGGCATCTTTAAATTTACCATATACATATGCACATTTTATTTAAAAAAATTTAACCAGAACGTACTAAAGTATTATATTTTATAACTTTAATTTAAACGTTGAAGAAAAGATCTCGTGTCACTTGCCTCTGTAGCAATGCAGGTTGTGTCCCAAGAGACATATTTACTACCAAACAGTCTTTCTTTACTCCATCTGAAGATCTGGAATAGGCATCATTCGATATGTTCAAAACAAGCTTTTAAAATAAATCAATTAAACATTTTTGAAAATTACGAAGAGAGTTAAAAAGGGTACTTTAATCTTTGAAATCATGGTGGACACTGAAGATCTGGAATAGGCATCATTCGATATGTTCAAAACAAGCTTTTAAAATAAATCAATTAAACATTTTTGAAAATTACGAAGAGAGTTAAAAAGGGTACTTTAATCTTTGAAATCATGGTGGACCTAGTCCTGAAAAAAACAAATGTTCCAACGTATTCTGAAGTTTTACAATTTTCAAAAATAAAAGTATTTTTATTTTCCTACTCGATAATGTAAAAAAAAACATTTTTGTTAAAATAGAGTGCTCTATGGGACTAAGTGGACTGATATATGACTTTTCTTTACAAACTTATAGCAATTTAAACTATCGGCAATTTTTCTTCGTTCGTCTTAACAGTCGTGTCTCATTACAATGAAATTTCAAAATGTTTCCTATTATTATTATTATTATTTATATAATACGTTTTTAAGAAGTTTCTATAAATATTTAAATATCTTCGTGAATTGTATATAGAAATACGGGAACTATTGTATATATAACTAGGAAATAGAACTGGTCCTTCACTGCTGCAACGTTTTCAATATAATACGTTTTTAAGAAGTTTCTATAAATATTTAAATATCTTCGTGAATTGTATATAGAAATACGGGAACTATTGTATATATAACTAGGAAATAGAACTGGTCCTTCACTGCTGCAACGTTTTCAATTATCAATTTGCTAAAATATATGTTTATAAAGGTATTAAAAATGGAGAAGAGTGACGCATATTATCATTCAATAATCAAAACATAGCCAACTGTTAATGGAACGTATGTCTTGCGGGTGCATTTTAATGCGTTGTTAATGGAACGTGTTGTTTATGTCTGCGTTTTAATGCGTTATTAATGGAACATGTTTTTTAATGGCCGTGGTAGCCTTTTTTTCGTGTTATTCTTTCTATATAGGATACATTTAAGAATTATCTCAACCTTCCTTCCGCAATTTGAACAACTCGATCATATTCCCTCTGAAAAACAGCCAGACTAGGATCTAAACGTATTGCTTCTGGTAACTGACACCAAACACGGAGTACCTCTTCTGGGATTTGACCGAGTATTATCGAACTCGAAATTGATGATGGAGTTCCTGTAACGAATAAATTTTCAAAGATCGTGATGCGTGTTATTGATTATTACTACGTAGCCGTGAAAATGAAAATTAATTTGGGTCAAATTAGAATTTCGTCGGCAAACTCGAGAATTTCCTTACGAATAAAGATAAAAAAGGAAAAAAATGATAGGAACGAAGATTGGAAATTAAATTGACGTCTTTTGGTCTGTG
>NIPQ01103299.1:1417-17333 GCA_002806875.1 Lepidotrigona ventralis hoosana
GAGGTCACGCGGATAAGCGATAATTTATACTAATACCTCTTAGCCAATGTTTTTGCTCGTCCTGCCAACTGACTATTAACTCTTCGTCGTTTGGTTGACTCGTCGTTCGGCTTCCTTCGAAAACGATCAAATTTCCCAGCGACGAAAATTACGAAACTATGTTGGAAACGCAGGTGCAACGATCCAGCGAAGTTGGAGAGAAAATGCGAGGCGAACTGTAGCAGCTTATCCGCCCGGCGAATTATTGTTTCCGCTTTCTCACTTGATATTATCGTGACGCAACTCGATTATAATGCGGCCGTGCCTCCTCCGTTTCTTCGTTCCTTAACCGCTTGGTATCGAGCAATGTCCGCTCGTAGCGACGGAATAATAATGGGGCACGTTGCTTGCCACACTGGCCGCCACCAGTTACTGGCCCAGTAAATTCGCTCGAACCGTAGCAAAAATGCGTTTTTCCACGTTTTCTCACGATCGATTAATTCTCGTTTTGCCCCGTCGGTCACCGATCTAATCCGACTCGTTTCTTTTCATAACTTAACTCGGGCGGGTGAACGACGATGCGGTGGTTTCGGTGGGGAAACGGTTGCAGAATTTCGAAACGACGCTCGACACGACGTGGCCAACCAGGCGGGCAATTAAGCCCGAGCCTTATTGGCGAGCGCATCGCAGGCGATCCACGCTCGTTACCGTCGTCGTCGTCGTCGTCGTCGTCGCCGCTGTTATTGTCGATGCAACTTGGCCACGCGGTGTACACACATACACACGCAGACAAAGAAAGACAGACACAGACGCAGATGGAGAGTAGGTATATACACGGAGTGAGAGAAGCAAGCATTCGACGAGCTCGGCGACGGGCAAAAGGATCGGAACGGGCAAGAAAGCCAACGCGAAGGAACTCGAACTCGAGCGCGCGCAGGGTTAGAAGAGAAAAGGGAACGCCGGACAGTTGCTGCTGGTACACCGCACGGCCGCTACGTGCTTTTATTGCGAGAGGATGTTGCCCGATCACGTCGATTGACGCGTGTAGTTTTATTCCCTGTAATAATCGTTAAGACCCTCTCGCGTCTCTATTATAGACGCGAGAGACCGAGTCGACGGACGAGCTTTTTGCCCGTCGTTAATTGACAAGTGTATCGAAAAACGCGGCTCGAAAGACCGGCCAACGAATAAGTATATTAGGAAAAGAGGGTCCTGTGCTCGTGATTGATAATCATCGTCGCTGCTGTTGCTGAGGCTTGTGCGTCTTCGCCGCGAGTGTCTCCGTAATTGGAAATACACTGTTAAAGTACAAAGTACAGAGTAGAAAGAAGAAAAGAGAGAGAGAGAGAGTGAGAGACAGGGGAGGGATAGAAAGAAACGAAAATCGAAAGAACACGGTGGAGAAGGAAAAATTCGCAGGGAGACGTCGGTGGCAATTTCGCGAGGGCGATCGCCATCTCCTTTCACTGACGTTGCAGCGATGCCCCTTAACGATCTAGAAGCAGCGGCGAGGGTGTTCACGGTACCGTCGTTATCGAGATAAACAAGAGGAAGGAGGCGGAGGAGGGGCCGACAGAGGAGGTGGGCGAACACAGCGGCGTGGAAGAAGGCACGAGAAGAAGAGGAAGAGGGTAGCGTCTTCTCACAGGTGTCGCTTCAGAGCGCTACCACTCGAGGCCACATTTGCTGCTGGTACCGTGAACGCGAACGGTGAACCGATGCACCGACGCCGGTATTCCACATCGAGCGCGCGTTCAACGTCACTCCGGAACATCCTGCCAGTGCGGTAACGAGCCACCAGACGTTCGTTTCGCGCGGCCAAGTGCACGCGACTAAACTTCTACCGCCGCAGCCGCTGTCTCTCTCTCTCTCTGTCTCTCGAAAACCGTAGCCTCTCGAGTTTGGAAAAAAAGGGAGAAAAGGGGGAAGAAGAGACGGCGCGCGATCGCCGAGGAAACTCGCCTCTTCGAATCTTCACCGAAAATTCAAACGTGTTCGGCTCTGACCATCCCGAAGAGGTCGAGAATGCGCGTGTCGCGATCTTTCGACCGGACCGACCGAAAATCAGCCCGCGGCGTGGGATCGTGAGGGAACATATCGTGCGGCACGGTACGAAAACCAGCGGTATTCGGCATCGTGATGGCGTCCGTTCGTGACCGTCCGCGCGAAAACTTCCGGGTCGGCCCACGAAATACGAGATCGCGAGTTGCCGGTTACGAGGTTGGCTATCTCGGTGGATTGTGTTTCTCCGCGTATTCGTCGAGGTTGCAGCAATAGTTTCGCTAATAGCAGAAGAAAGAGAGAAAGAGAGAAAGAGAGAAAGAGAGAGAGAGAGAGACTTTGCTCGTGGAGAACATCGTCCGGAGCGTGTACCTACACGGTGTGTTTCGACGAGGCGAGGAGATGTTCGTGGAAGAAGGGGAGCACCGGAGGATACACCGTTAACCACCGAAAATTCGATTTCGTGGAAGAGCATCGTGCTCGATTCTGTCGAGCGTCAAAAAGTAGAGGGACATCGACACGGACACGGACGCGGAGAGCGTGGCACAGTGTGTGCGAAGGTAAGGTGCGCAGGGTGGCATCGGCCGATCGTTTGGACAAAGTCGACTGGTAGGACGAGAGACCGGTCGCGCGAGCCGCGAGACCGGCTACACTGTCACGAGGAGGCTCGTGCGTGCACACGCGCGTCGTCGCTGCGTGCGTACGAGGATGGCCGTTATGTAATTCGCTTCGGCCTACGCCACGCGCATGAGTAATCTGAAAATCGCGATCGAGAGCAACAGATCCAACGAGCGGCTACCGGGAGACACTTTGCCTAGACGGAACATGCGGCAGTTCATACAGGCATAATTTCGTCGCGGGATAATAGCGACTCGATTCGCCAACTGACTAGAACACGGATCACCCTCACCGTCGATCAGAAAACAATCGTTTCGCGGAGAGAGATGCGACAGATCGAGCAGATCGTTTCACTCGACGAGGTAACGTGAACACATAGAGACAAACGTCGGAATACCATCGGTCGATCAACATCTCGACTATTGCTTTCCGCGGTTCGATGCTCGCTTAATCAAGAGAGAAACCTGGCGTCGTCTCGAGAGAAACTTGACCAGTCCGTTAGAGGTTAAAGGCTGCTGCACACTGCGATGAGACGACGGCAGACGGTAAACTCGACGGTTCCATTTCTCGACACGGTCGCGATGGTACGAACGGTCGCGAGGGTGCGGTAAAGTGATCCCGGAGGAATTTTGAGAGAGAGGAAGAGAGAGGAAGAGAGAGAGACCGGGACAGGGACAATCCGCGCGGCGGCGGCGACGGCGGCGGCGACGGCGGCGGCGACGGCGGCGACCGACCGACGGTCAGACAGATATGGATGACAACGTGCGGAATGGCCTGCAGGCCGAGCAGTGGCTGCCAATGTTCGAGAAGGGAGAAAAAAGAGCGAGCTCGCTGGGCAGCGGAGCGTTCAGGTTCATCCGCACGCGCAGCAGTATCCGGCGGGAACTCAAGAGGCAGTGCAACAGGTAAGAAAACAGACCGTTCGGAGGATGCACGGCCCGTAAAATTACACTTGTTACGAGGTAATGCGTTTAAGTAGAAATGCACGAGGCTTGAATCGCCTCGAGATTTGTTTCGTGCGACGAGCATGATTTTTTTTCATCCCCTTGTAACGACAGTTAACCGTATCTTCAAAAATTGAAATTTTCTTTTTCCAACTAGCGATACTTGGCGTTGACGACTTGATGTGAACCTATCGAAAATAGACTATCTCTGTCTGTATTTGATATCGTTGTTATGTGTATGCTGATCAATCGCGAAGGAATTTCACGGTTTCGAAAATACGTAGGCCGCGTTGCTCGACACTGGCGAAACGTATGAAATTAGAGTCAAAAGACCGTTATCCGCCTTGTTAAAAATTGCACGAACCGTGACGAGAACGTCTTGGCGCAAACTCTGACAGCCGAAACGCACTTTAAAAAAATACTGTAACATCGACGCTTCGGTCTAACCATTCCGAATTATTCACAGACGATGTACAACAGTCGAACGAATCAACGAAACGTCGCTCCATAAATCGTGAAATGAAAAACACGATGCTACTCTAGTTCGCGGATTCCGATCGAATGTCAGGCGGGTACCAATTAAATAACAGTCTATCTCAATTTGTCGCTCGAAATTGAAACTCACGTCAGCGTACAAAAGCGTAATCTAGGTCCAGGATCGATCGGCGTTCCCTCGGTCGCCGCTGCGTAAATCAGCGAACGCTGTCACCGAAGGTTCCGAAGGAATCCTGGTCGGCCGGTGGGAACCATCCGACAATCATTATCCAACGTGGTCGCCTAATCTGCCGGCATCGCGTCCGTGCATCGAGGCAGAGGATTATAGCCAACGGTATACCGGTTGATCGGCAGCCGGAGAATGAGCCGCGACGAAGCAGGAAGCAAAAGCAATCTGCAGAATTCGCGGTCCTTGCGGTGCGTGAGAAGGCCTAGGTTCGCTAATAGTCGACCGTGGAATCCGAGACGGCGAGGTCGGGCTACGTCAGCCTGCTCGTCGTGATTTCAACGTGAACGCGAGGACGAGCACGAGCATCTCCGTGAGAGTAATTATCATTTGTAGTTCGAGAAACGGTCGCGAGATATTATCGCGAGGCAACGAGTACAGCCAACCGTGGGCTCAGATAGATCGTGCGTATGTAGGCGATCCTCGCGTCTTCGTAAAAACCGCGACACCTTTTAGCTACGACTGCCAAGAAACGCCGCACTGGTTGGCAATTATTTATGAGACCGGGGCTTTTTGCGAAATACTCGGTGCAGGAGTGTGTAGCAGTGGGCGGACGTCGAGTCTCTGCAGCCGAGTTTAGGCAAAGGATGAAAAGGATCTTTGTGGTTAACGCGTCGAATGAGAAACGAGAGTTCTCGTTAGTTATTGGTCAGCACCATTTGTTCGAGCTGCTTGTTTAAATTCAAAGCAGGATGTTTCAAGTTTTCGTCCGACGGAATTATCATAATTCAAACGTTATTTCGTATACCGAGGAGTCGCCCACGCGATCCGGTAAACGTGGCTCGGGGGGGAAAAAAAATGATTTAGATCGTGGATTTTTTTTCTCCCGATCGAAGAGCGCGAACGAAGAGCTCGGGGCGCGTGTAGCCTCGTTATTTACCGCAACACACGACGGAACTATTCCCGCGCCGGGACAGTCGATAAACGATTCACACGGCGAAACACACCGGGAAGGACATCGTAAATTGGTACAACACGGTAACAAGCACGAGTCCGAGGAACAACGAGGTCTGTCCGAAGGACCACGGTGAATTAATAACGCTATCGTGTTCCAAATAAATTCCACCTTCGCCGCACTAGACGATCGCGATGTTCTTATTAATCTCTACCGGCCGATCTAACAGAGCGAACGAAATTCTGGCGAGCCTCTAAATCGTGCACATTGTTACAGACGCGTGAAGAAAATTCTTCACAAAGCCGTTCTTCCGCTCGCGAAGAAGTATTTAGGTAGAACGACTCGATGAATCGAGAAGAAAAAGAAGAAAAAAAAAGAAAAAGAAAAAGAAAAAAATGAAAGAAAGAAACGGCACGACATATCGTGAAAGTAGCGAGGTTTCGAAGCGAGGACGTACGTGACAGCTTTGAAATTGTAGCTAACAGGGGACGGATCGGGATAGCAGCGTTTCGCGTCGTTGGAACGTCTGGACCCGCGGCTGGAGTCTACGCGTTCGTCCGTAGACTCGCCAAGAAGCGTCCTTCTGATTTGCCATCCGCTTAAGGAAAGAGGAAGAGCAAGCGGTGGCTCTGCCGATACACGATCCTCGACCGGCAGAGTCGAACAGAAAGAATTACCGCAATATATTCCGTGTTTTAATGTTGAGCCGGATCGACCGAAACGTCGAGTTCGCCTCGTCCAGGGGGGCCCCGTCGCGCATAATAAGGCCCTCCGCTGGGGCCACAGCCGACTTTGGCCACGCACACACGTGTGCCACGCACGAACAGAACTCTCTCTCTCTCTCTCTCTCTCTCGCGTGCGCGCGTGCACACACACCTACGTACATCGGCCGCCGGAGCCGACACACGACGTCGAGGAACCGTGCGGTTCGAACACTTCCGTGTTGTACGACTAATGAATCGCCTTCTCTTTCTTCGGATCCTTCCACCCTCCGCCTCTCGGCCTCTTTTCCCCTTGGCTCGTGTTTGTCTGGTCATCGCGACGACCGATCGCAGTCGCGCTTCGTCCAATCAACCGCATACGCGCATATTTATCGCTTCTATCGATCCATCCGATAAAACTCCACGGACTTTATTCGCCATCCCCTTTCGACAATGCTCTCTCTCTCTCTCTCTCTCTCCTTTTTTTTCTTTCTTTCTTTTTGCCAGTGATCCGGGGATGAATGCGTTTTTGTTGTTCCAGAGGATATGTAGATTCGTGGGGGGGGTGCATTTTAATCGAGTCATTTGGTAGTATAATACTATAGTCGAGCACGACTTGAATCTCTTCGGGTAACAGTTACCTCTTATCGAAATAAGAGCACTCTCTTGTTCTTCCTCTTTCGTAGATCTTCTAGGCAAACTTTGTTATTCAATGACATTTACGCTTACGATGTGGAATTCTTTCGTATGAGTTTCAGAAGTTCGGCCGTTTCAGTCATTCGCCGGAGTGATTTCTACGCTTCCTAGTGACTTTTTTTTTTTTAACAGAGAAAAATCTAACTCGAAGACCTTTGCAAACCGCGCAAAATGCTCGCGAATCGTCGCGGCGATGAACCGATTTTCTTTTTCGGCGCTCGTGCTCGTCGCGTATTCGCGTGATAAATACTCCGCTACGTTTCTCCGCTAGCGACTTTATTTATCGGACGCGAGGTCACGTGAACGAATACACTGTTACGCGTGCATTTTATCGCGATCTTATCAGCGGGAACGTGAGAAATCGAACGATGCAGGCGAGGCACCGACGTGCCGCGATTAGGGAAAAGTAAGTCGGCTCGGCCGACCGTTAGGCTCGTTTTAATGGAACTTCCGTTTATGTAAATCATGCTAATGAGCTTTAAATCGACGAACATCTGAGCAGAGTGCGAGCCACTCTGCTCGCCGCCGGTCTCGCAGTTTCGATTAATCCAAGAGTAAGAAACGATCGGAAGGTTCGTCGTCGTCCTAACGTGTAATTTCTGCACGGTCGACCTGAGAAACGAAACCGTGAAATGCGAAAGTAGTCGCTGAGATCGATGCACTCGATCCGGGAAACCGGCGTTTACCCGACGTATTTTCGTTTCAGACAGAGTGCTGAAAGCAGACTGATCTCACCGTGCACGTAACATGCAATGAAAATTACAAAATACGTAGACAAACGGCAGTAGGAAATTGCTCTAAAGTAGATTAAAAGGCACGTATTGCGCGTTCGTCGAATGATAAATGCCCGGGATAATACGGACGATCAACAGACCGGATCATAGATCATCGTTCTTCAAGGAGCGAGCTGATCAACGAACGAGAATTTACTAAAAGAAACATCCGGGTTTTGGACCCGGTTCGGCCAGTCGATCGGATCCGTCCGTACAGTCGAAGAATCGTCAACGGAATTGTATACTCCGAAGTAGTATCGTATTCTCTAACGACAAGTGGACCAGAGAGATCCTTACATAACCGGTAGAGACCGGTATTGTTCGCTGATTTTGCATCTCGCCCGGAACAGACTCGAATTCGGGATCGCACGAACGACCGTCGTGGAGGCACAATAGACAAATCAGTGGCAGAAAACGCTGGCCGAGCCGGATAATGCGTAACGGATAATGCCGCGGCCTGTTAAGTTTGGTACCTGTATCTGAATCTCGTATTCCGTGTACGGTTCACCGGATCCGACCCCGCTCCGCGCCGCCGCCATCTCTGGCTATTACTCATAACCATTACGTTAAAGTTCAAGCACCGATATTACCCGATGAAGGCTGATAAGCCGTTTAGACGGTTTCCAGCGTGCCGTTCCGCGGCTCATTGTGTGTACTGTACGTTACCGAGCTTATAGAACCAGGGGGCAGGGACAGGGGCAGGGGAGAGGAGCCGGCCGATACGGACAGACCGATAAGCAAGGACGTGCTTATGAAACTTGGCACCTCGCTATCCGGTTCTCGGATCTTCCCGCAGCGAGCCTTCGAAATAATCCGTAAATGCTGCTACGTCGCTGTCTATCATTAGTTTGCGTAATCGAGTTACAGATCTGCGCGGACCCGATTACGACGTTGATCGAGCGTTGTCGTGCTCCGTTTCACTTTGCCCCGCCGGAAACCCGTCGATTTCCCTCGGTTCGATGGAAACGAATCGCGTACTCCCCTCTTCCCCCTCCCTATTCGGGCCATTTTCTAGTGCATTGCGAGACGATCGCATTGTACTAGAAACTATCTATACTTCGGCTCGTTTAGAATCTTCTAGACCAAGGACGATCTAGGTTTCTTATGGAGAAATTTTATTGTCTTATTTTTGATATTCGCAACCAAGGGCAACGATTCGTCCGCTTTTCATGCAAGAAGTTCTAACGTTCGTTTTGCTCTGTCGCGATCACTATTATTCCTGCTTACTCCACGTGCTTGTTGTTAGTGTCCTTTAGAAACGGTTGACATCAATCGTTCTACGTTTCAATCTCATCACTTTTTAGATGAATTACGTCAGATGAACGATCCGTAAACGGTTCGTACTTTAAAGATTGGCTAGAAATTATCCTCTTAGCTGTGAATGACGAGTATATTCGTCGTGAAGAAATGGCAATTTTTTATGCATCAAATTTTTCGTGGAAAATAAAACATACTTGTAAATCTTAGAATATTTTTAGAATATTTTGAGACTAGACTTGACTAGTTCGTTTTACATCATTCCTAAATATTTTCTTGCTATTGATATCAATTATTATACAATTATAAAGTTATTGATTTTTCAAAAACACTAGTTACTTCCGTACAATGTAATTCAATTCTACAGCATGTAACTGCACATACTCGCGTCGTTCTTCAATTTATTTACAATTTTTATTTACAATTTAGATACACACAGACTTTTAAAAATGGCACCGCAGTTGAGAGTGTAAGTTAATCAAAGTGAATCTACGATATCGACATTGAACACATGAATAAGGAGTCGATTATTTCCATCGAGATGCGATTTATCACGAACTTGTACGGTTCGCTGCAACGAAAACGACACAAACGTACGATCTCATGATCAAACATTAATATCGCAGAGCGCCTTAAAGAGCTGTTTCTGGTTTCATTTAGCGCACTACTCATATTAAAAAGCATATTCACTTCTATGTTCAACATTTACGAGTTTCCTTCCCATCTCTGCAGATAACTAAATATAAATATTTATAATAATACTAAAAATTTTTCCTAGTAACGTTATACTAGCTATACGAATCACTTGTTTTGTAGCAGATCCGTCTGACGGTTGCCGTGCATCATGGAGTTATCCTTTAATTTTAAAGTCCGATATTATATTTCATACTACGTGATCTACATAAAGCTGTGATCAAACGATGATTATTCTTATGTGCAAATATTGTCTTTAGAAGAGAAACTCATTTCTATGTTTTTCATATGATTTTCAACAAATATTGAAATACAAATATTGGCATCGCTTTATTCTTTCTTTATTTCGTAATATGCTGCTTTTCGAATTTTGTAAATATCATTCTCAGTTTGGTTTTTACGAGCTTCTTCTCAAGCTTCTTCTTAGCAAATTCGTCAAATTGGCACGGTATTGTTCGCATAGGTACGATACTTTTGCACTAGAAGGGTTAAGCAAGTGAACCAGCTCGACCGTGCGACTGGTAGGATCGCAAGACCCGGACGAAGCTTCTTGAAACGAAACGAACGGTTCGCACGTACGCGTGTTCGCCGCGTTTTTCCATCGTGGCGATTGACGCATCGGATGGTATCTGCGTGGAAGTATTCGAACAATGGTATCCACTTAAGAATACGTCCGCGGCGAGCGGTGATAAATGGCATGCGATTCTCTGGTTACTGCCCTTGACACGAGTCTATCGCGGAGTCCCGCGAACCAACGCATAACGTCGGTGTCATTCTGCGGGCTGTCTGTCGAGCCTCGGGGGAGAACACGCGCGCCCCATTCTCGTCCGCTGAATAAATGATGCATAACGCTGCGCGGGCTATTCTCTACGGTCGACGCGAGTTTTAACAGCTATTCCTTGAGGGGCGAGAGAGCGCGCGCGAACCAACCAGAGGAATTACATCTGATCCTCGGCGAAAATTAGAGGGAATGCTCCAGCGGATCATACGATCGACGTTTACCGACGATGTCGAACACGTTGCACCACTCTTCCCTCAGATAGATAAACCCACTGCTACACAGATTTCTGTTGCCTGAGAGTTGTTATTGCCTGTCTATAGCTGCAAAAGGCGTCTTCCAAAGTCTTTTCAATCGCGCTTTTATGTAGAAGTTTCAGAGTCTAAATCCTGGTGTTCGTATTGAAAATTTTGTTTCCATCCAATTTGACACGTTCGAAATGACGAAACCACGCTGTGGCAACCGACGCGTGCTGCCGCATGTCGAGGCTTTAAAAGGAAGAGGATTTTTTCCGCGGCGTGCACACGAAACACGCCGCCGAACGAGCAAATTCTCAAAGGGTATCCTTGACATTTCGCCGGGAAACATTACACTCTCGTTACGGCAATTTTCTGTCATTACTCGGGTGTACGAGGGAGGGTGAAAAAGCCAGCGAGTACGCGATCGCGCGGCCATGGATGGAAAGTGAACCGAACGCGTGCTGCCACGTTGGTTACGTGTGTACCGTTATCAAACGACGATCTGATCGCAAGAAACGTCAAGGACCAGAAAGGCCCCGTTGATAAATAACTGATCGAGAAGCGTCCCCATCCCTCGTCCTCGATCGCGTCGTTTCGGTGGTCTTCAAAGGAAAGTGATGAGTCAAGATAACGGGCAAAACTGGCTCGGGAGCTGCGCAAGCTGGCTCGATTGAAGAAGACGGTTCCCGAAACGCGTGTTACGACCGAGCAATTTCGCGTTGCCGAGGGTTGCGACCAGAAACGCTTGCACTCGCGCGAATTCGAGTAACCGATTGTTTGACGCGGAGATCGTTAACGTACGTACGAAGCGACAGAACGACGAGCTGGCTTAACGAAACGACAAGAGAATAATTGGTAGCCGCGAAATACGAAACTTGGTTGAATATTTGAACAGCTTTGTCCTACGTTGTTTCCTTGCCTATTACGGCACATTTCGGGACGAGGCAGAAGAGGCAGAAATTCACAGGCAATTGAGCGGGCGGCTAGTACCTCCTCGTGAACCGATAATGGCTTTCGAGGAGGTTTCAGGTTCACTGGAGTACCCGCTCCTGACGGGGAGGATCGGATAAAGATCTAAATGCCTGCATAGCCGTACGTACGGCACGCCAAGGAAGATCCTTAAATACTAGCAAGGTAACGAAGGTAAAGGTTTCTCGTGACGTCCGCTTTGGTGCCGGAGCCGTCAGGGGTCAGTGAGCGCTCCGGTCGGTAAACCCGACTGCTCTCTGAATTCTCGATCGCTCGCCTCCTCCTCTTCCCCCCCTCTCTCTCTCCTCTCTTCTCCCGCCGTCTTCTTTATCCCCCTCCCCTCCCCCTCGCTTTTATTCTCTTTCCTCGCTTTCGTTACCTCGCGTTTCGTTTAGTCCGCGTGCGCTACGTTTCCCACTCGCCAAAGGCCACTCCGCCAACGAATATCCCACTCTGATAAATCCCATAACGCGATTTATCGCCGAGCCTACGGGGCTCGGAGGCTTCCTCCAAGTGGAAACTATTAAGCGCGGGTTGAACGTTGTGGCGCCACGGGATCGTCGAGACCGAGCCGAAGTCCGAAGTCGTGGATCCAGAACCACGACGTGGAACGAATGTACCAAGTACATTACCAAGATTCAACGATTCTCTCGGAAAAGGCCCCGTGAGATGGAAGTTATAAATCGCGCGCCCGCGCCTGCGCTCGAGAGTAGCTCCGATTATCGGTCGGACAGCAATTTGAAAAGGGGGTCCGCGCGTCGATCGAGTCGATAGACCACGACTTCTTTACCGTTCTATTAATTTCCTAGTCGGCTATCGTCGAATTACCTCTCTCTTTCGTAATTGCTCTCGATGCTTCTCGACTCGTTTCCCCGGATAATCGCAACTGAATTATTTATACGCAGCTCGTTCGACGTATATACGCTCGAGGAGGGCGGGGGGGGGGAGAGAGAGACGAGCGAAATCTGCCCCCGTTGGAAGAGGGAATTTTTCTATTTCTTCGCGATTCAAATTCCACGTTCAAAGCCTAATCAACTGTTGCGTTTCCCGTTTGAAATCGCGACTTCACTTCGCGAGTAGTCAGTGCGAAGCTGTTTCGAAGGCGAAACCGTAGAATCTAGAATTGGATAACGACGAACCTGAGCCACCAGCACGCAGATCCGTGACTCGAGATACGTCACTTAACACCGATTCTAATTACTCCGGCATGTCATTTTACACCGCGGCGTCTAATCAGCGTCGCAATCGGCTTAACGGGAACCCCATTACCGGTGGTTAATAGGATTTTTCTCAGCGTCTCTGCTTTTGACAGACAAGTCCCGAAGCTTTTGTGCGCCAAGTCCCGAGCGTGATGGTGCACGCGATACGCGATTACAGCGTTGTTGGTGCGCGCGCCGCGAACAAAAGTTTTTAAATAAAGCTCGCTGAGCAATCGCGAATGGTGACTGAATCAGCCGAGCCGAGAAGACCGGCGCAGCGCAATTAAACCCCGAGGGGATTCGTTCGACTCTTGTTTCTTCTCGCCGCGAATGTTCCGGTGAAAAGCGAAATGAATGGCTTAAGTAAAATGGCCGATCTAACGGGAAATTGCAGCGAACCCTTTGGCCGACAATTTGCTTTCATACGTCGTCGCTTCGGGTTTTTGATTTTCTGCGAATCCATAATTGTCACTACTACTACGTTGGCTTTTCTGCCGGGTCTCGATTACTCGCATTTAAAATCGGATTGTTCGATTACCCTCTTGAACAGGTCCTAAATAAAGACCACTTTCCTTCGTCTTTACCTTTCTCCTTTGTCCTCTTCATCCTCCTTTCCACTCGATTACAATACCAAATTAGCAACTCGCGCAAAGAGGTGTGTAGCACGGTAGCAACCTCGCACGAACGTAACAATGATCAGCGAAGCATCAGCGCGGCGCACAGTGCTCCAGAGACCGCGTTTTCCTGGCGAAAATTATTTCAAGATTCGAGATGTTGGTCGTTGAATTCGTCTTGACGTTATCAAGTCAAAAATGAGGTTTAAAAAATAGAAGACCTTGCGAAAATGTTTCTCGAAATTCTTCATTTTGAAATTTATAGATTAGAATTCGACTAAATGGTAATTGATTTCTTTGTCAGATCATTAGAAATAATTAAAAAATTCTGCCGATTTGTTCAAGATTCTTCATTTAAAGGTTGCAAGAGGTTGCTCTTAAAATTTGTACGCTCTTCTTAGCAATTGTTTAAACTTTTATGTAATACAAATCTGATGTCACTCTTGATCAATTTTTTTGAAACTTCGAATTGCTATAAACAATACTTTACTTGTACACGGATTAATAATACGCTTAAAATACAATTGGACAGTCGAAACGCGTTTGTTAACATGCATGAAACAATAATTTATACTCTTTATTTACCCTTAATTACTAATTCTATAATTAGTAATTAGTATTATATATTATTAGTATTAGTATTATATACTCTATAATTAGTAATTTAAAAAATTAACTTCTCTCTGATTTACAGAATTTTGACTTTAGTACGTTGTACTCGTCCGCGCACGTTATCTGAAATGAATAATATTTTAGATTCCAGAGATTTCTTTCATTCATAGGAAAAAAATTTCGTCAAAATATTAACCCCTTAAGCGTTTCTGTCGAGTATACTCGCCATGAAAAGATGAAATTTTTTGAAAAAAACATTTTAGAATACTTCAAGGCAACAAACCAAAAGAAAATAAAACCAATAAAATATTCTTCAAAGAAAATTATCATTTTGTTATAATTTGACTCAATCTTACAGCAAATGCATTTACCGCGTTTTCGTCATCGGCTAGAAATAATTAAACGCACCAGTGTGCATTCTCAAAATAAAACGAAACGCTTGAAAGATTGGAAAACTTTTGGCAACAAAAGAAAGAGAAAAAAAGAAAGACGGCTGTGCGGTGTCTTGCACGTACGGATGCTCGCTCCGATCAGAGTCGTCTGTTTGACCCGACCTCGTGAACCACGCTCCACCCATGGAACTAGAAGAGCTTGCCAGAGAGCTCGTGCAAATCTGAGTCGCGTAAAAGGATCGGAGGTTCGCGTGGTTACCGCTTGCACTCGCCGTTCCATCGCGCGTCGGTGCCGAGCGGTCCGGTAACCATCGGCGGCGCGATCTCACGGGAAATGGAGCACGCCGCTCGATTATATTCCAGCGAGGTCGAAGCCAGGCTAGGCCGCCTTCTGAACTCGAGTCGCTCGGCTCTCTTGCATCATGGATGTACGCCGCCTTTTGCGGCGTTGTTATCCAACGGGAAGCAACCATGTTTGCAAAGAGAGAGAGAGAGAGAGAGAGAGAGGCGTCCCTGTGTTCAATTCAATTAAAAATAAACCGGCCTCTCGCAATTATCCGCGATACCAGCGTCGTTCGCTCGCCCGTTACACACCAATTTGCGATGGATTGCCAGTGAAATCGTTGGCATAACTGTGCCCCGTCGTTGTTTCTTGTCACATTAACCGATTCAATGTGTTCTACCGGCTCGTTCGCCGACGATTATCGCTCGTTGCCTGGTTAACACGTTCCGTACGCCGCGCGCACGGTACGATTTTCTATTCAACCGCCGTGTACCGCCTGATAATACACGCTGATGTATTTTAGAAACGTGTGCTCTTTCTTCGAGGGAAAAATGTTAAATGTAGTAATTACTATGAAAGTGAGGCGTGCGATCGACGATTATTTATTTATTTACGTTGCAACACCGACATGCCGTGATTATCACGCAGTGAGACTCCGTTTATTTAGTTAGTTCGCGTAAGGAGAGATCATTGAGAGATTCTTACTGTGACTTACGATTTCTGTACGTTCAAACAAAAATACGAAAATTTCTTTCTCTTCGTTCCGTTTAGAAAGTCATTGAAATGTCGTCAATTGGTTTATACCAAATCTACATTTTCCTCGCGACAAGTCGCACGAAGTTTGAGGCTCGATACGCGGACAGAACGCCACGGTTGCGTGGGCCGTTTGTATAGTTATTCCACAAGCGAAGGAACGTTATTAATCTCGCGTTCGATGCACCGCGAGCCTGTCGACGCCGAGCACAGGAACTATAGCAGCTCGACTGTTTCCGGCTCGATCCGGGGTTAAGGTCATCCGCGTAATTTCACCTAAACAAATCGACGTGCCTCGCTGCTCTCTCTCTCTCTATCTCTCTCTCTCTCTCTCTCTCTCTTTCTCCTCGACCCCAAAGTCGTTTCGCGCTCCTCCCGTACGCTCGACGCGCACGTATCATTTTCGCGAACACGAGTCGTGCACGCGTTGTTTACGCCCCGATGCATTACCCTCTCCTCCCTTTCTCGAAGAACGATCGCTAGCAGCATCCGCTTCCTCGTTCGCATGATTCCTCGACGCGAGAGCCAACGTTCAGAGCCGCGATGAACGACTCCTCGCGTGCGGCGGTTACGCTCTTCCGCCGCGAAATTTATTCCGCGAGCATTTTCATACCGCAATTACCGTGCTTCCAACGGCGGAGTGTCGATCCGGAAACTCGCGGTGTGCGTTGAAACAGTTATGCGACGTCGTCGTCAAGTTTACTCGGATCGTGTTTATGAATTCCATCGAGAAGGAGCGGGAAAAAAGTTTGACTTTGATGACGGGTATTCCGAAATGGGAATTTCATTTTATTGCAGT
>NIPQ01103310.1:0-42073 GCA_002806875.1 Lepidotrigona ventralis hoosana
CTGAAATATTACGGATTTCCGGTTCGTGGAATAAGGATTACATATAACCATTCAAAATTTTCCTCATTCATTCTGTCAATATATCATGTAAATATTATTGCCTAAAAATATTCTAAGCAATACGGGGTTCACAATTACTACCATTTCTATGTACACATATATCATCTAATATTCATCGCGCCTAAAATATTACTGCGTACAGCAACTGGGGACGCTGCTTATATATGTCAATTTAAAATTGCCCGCATTCGTTCTATCACAATTACTACCATTTCTATGTACACATATATCATCTAATATTCATCGCGCCTAAAATATTACTGCGTACAGCAACTGGGGACGCTGCTTATATATGTCAATTTAAAATTGCCCGCATTCGTTCTGCCATTATACAATATCGACTTTATGTTACATTATTCTACACACTGCAGGATTCACATGAATGTAATTTTTTGGTTCTTAAATATCATTTAATGTTAATTATCGAGCATTAAGTATTTCGGGCTTCCTATACGTGGAATGAGGTTTATAAGTGGCCGCTCAAAGTTTTCGTCATTTTCTCTATTTTTCTGATTTGTCATAATCTAATCATATTGATTAGATCCTCTTATATCACTTTACGCATCGTGGTGATTACTATAAACATTGTATTGTACATAAATAACGTCTATAATATTATTTATCATACTCGATACATTATTATCCGATATAATATTTTGCAGTTCTGGTACGTGCATACGGGTTGACACTTAAAATTTTCGACGTTCATTTGGTCCATAATATCGGCCGGATGGTCTTATATTATTCTGGTCATTGCTGGAATATCTATGAATACCGTTTCATTATAAATAAATATTATCTAGTACTATTTATCGGACCTTAAATATTATGTATATTTGGTACGTAAATTGAGGTTTACATATGGCACTCAAAGAATGTTCGATATTCATTCTGTCAGCATGTCACGTTGATCTGATAGTTCTGTATATTATTCTACGCATCGCGGGTATCACTATGAGCAGCACTTTATTGTACCTACATCTAATAATTTCAAATATCATCTAATATTATTTATAAACTCTGAAATATTACGGTGTTGCAGCACGGAGAATGAGGTGTATATTGCACTTCAAAATTTTCGACGTTCTTTCAAGACATCACATCGATCTGATGTTCTTATATATTATACTAAGATTCGCGGGTATCACTGTAAGCACGACTTTTAATATAAAAATATCATCCATTTCTTTTTATCGTGCCCGCAATGTTAAATTGTTCCGAAATTCATTGTTCCAATACATCAAATCGATCTGATGGTCGTATATTATCCTACGTCCCACGGCATTTCTTGATACATAAATATCATTTATACTTCCTATCGAGCATGAAATATTACTAAGTTACGGTAGGTGGAATGAAGTTTACACGTGTCCATTCAAAATTTCCTTCAATATATATGATACCGATCTGATGGACTTATGTTTTTCTACGCATCGCGGGGATTGCTATGGACACAAAATTTTTTACATAAATGTCATCCAGTACAGTCGTGCCTGAAATTTTATGTACTTTCGGTACATGGAATGTGTTTTATATATCCAATATATTCGACAATCTTTCTGTCAATAAACGATATATATCTTATGGTTTTATATTATTCTACGCATCGCTGGGATCATTATTATCACCATATTGTTGTACATAGATGTCATGTAATATTATTCATTAATATTATTATTATTATTATATATCTAGCCTGATGTTCCGGCATTTGGGATTAGGTTTGAATAAGAATCTTCAAATTTTCGGCATACATTCAGTCAATGTATTATATCGATCAAGTATCCTTTTATTATTCTGCGCATGGCGGGTATCACAATGAACTCACATATATTGTACAAAAGTATCACCTACTATTATTTATCTAACTGAAGTATTATCGGATATCTGTTACGTGGAATGAAGATTATATATGACACTTCAACATTTTCGACATTCGTTCTGTCAATATATCAAATCGATTTTCTTATGACATTCTACGCATGGTGGGAATCTCTATTAACACCATTTTGTTCATATATTTCATACAATGTTTGATAAGCCTGAAGTTTTACACACTTCTATAGCTATTTGGAAAGAGGTTTACATATGAACACTCGGACTTTTGACATTCATTTTGACAACACACCATATATCTGCAATATTTTTTTATTATTTTAAGCCTCGCGGATCTTAGTTTGAAAACCATTTCATTGTACATAAATGTCATCCAATATTTTTTATCAAGCATATAAATATTATGGCTTTTCGGCACACTGAGTAGGTTTACATAAGAAAATTTAAAATTTTCGACATTCATTCTGGCTAATATCATCGATTTAATGGCCTTAAATTCTTCTACGCGCCGCATGGATAATTCTGAACACCATATTATTGAAAATAAAAATCATCTGTTACTATGAATTCAGGCTGAAATATTTGAATGTTCCTGTTCGTGGAATGAGGTTTACGTGTGACACCTCAAAACCTTTGACACTCAGTCTGTCAACATATTATTGTGATTCACCCGCGATGTATGGAATAATATAAACAATCAGATTTATATAATATATTGATACGGAGAATGTCGAGAATTTTCAACGTGCATTTGTAAACCATATTCCGCGTACCGGAACACTGTAGAAAAACAAGTTCGATAAATATTATAATTGGTTGTTATATGTTAAAAACATGATTAGTAGTGATCCCAGCGAAGCGTACAATGATATAACTCAATCAGCCTGAGATATTTGATAAGGTGAATGTTGACAGTATTTAATGAGTGTATGTAAATCTTATTCCACGTACCGGAACACCGCAATACTTCAGGGACGATAACATCATTGGATCGTCGTTATGTCTTAAAGAAGCTACTTCAAAGTGAACCCAGCGATGCGTAAAAGAATATAAAACCACCAGATGGGGATAAAATATTGACTAAATGAATGTCGAAAGTCTTGCATTGAGGTGTCTTACCTGTACCGTACAAAATGATCGTAATATTTCAGGGTCGATAAATAATACTAGATCGTCGTTTTATATTAAAACTTTATGTTCTTTCTAATCATTGAGATGCGTCGGTTAATATAAGGCCATCAGATCAAGATAATATAATGATGCAATGAATGTCGAGAAATATCAACGAGCATATGTAAATATCATTCCACATACAGGAACACCTTAATTTTTCAGTATCGATAAATGACGTCAGATAGTCGTTATATATTAAAAAATTGTGGTCATGGTGCGATGCTTAGAATAATACTAGAACATCAGATCAAGAAAATAAATGAGTAATATATCAAGATGATATATTCAGAAGTATGAATGTCGAAAGAGTTGAATGGTCATATGTATGCATCATTGCACACCAGGCTCTTCAAAATTAGATGACATTTACGATAAAAAAAAATGACGATCGCTGCGAATCACGTAATGCGTAGAACATTATAAGACCTTGTTATATTTGCAGAATGAATGTGGAATATTTTGAACTGACATGTATAAACAACATTCCACGTTGCTGCTCTCCATAATATTTCAGTTGACATAGATAACATTAGATGAAATTTATGTACAAAGAAATGGTGGATATAGTGAAACACATGGTGCGTAGAATATTATTACGCCATAAACTCAATAATGTACTGAAAGAACGAATGTGGAATATATTGAAAGGTCATATGTAAACCACATCCACGTAATAGAAGCCGTAATAGTTCAGGCACATTAAATAATATTAGATTATATTTGCGATAGGAAGAATGCGGTTCATTATTAATCACGCAATGTATATAATAATATAAGACAATATAATCGATATGGTATGTTGACAGAAATAACGTGGATAATTTTGTACTAACATATGCAAACAACATTTCTGTACTCTGTAATATTTCAGGCGATATGGATGATATTAGATTATATGTAAGTACAAAAAAATGTGTTGTTAGAATGAATGTGGAAAATTTTGAATACTCATATGAAAACCTCATTTCACGTACCAGAAATCAGTAATGTTACAAGCTCGTTAAATAATATTTGATAATATTTACGACCCAAAAAACGGCGTTCATTGTGAATTCCGCAATGCTTAGATAAATTAAGACAATAAAATCGATATGGTGTATTAACGGAATGAATGTGAAAAATTTTAAGTTGATATATGTAGAAAACATTTCACGTTTCTACACTCTGTAATATTTCAGGAGTAAATAATTTTAGATGATATTTATGTACATAGAAGTTGCAGACATCGTGAACCCCATGATACATAGAAAATTATTAGTCCATAAAATCGATATGATATATTGACAGAATTGATATGGAAAATTTTGAATGGTCTGAATGATATGAAAAATTTGTAAATCTTATTCCACCTACCGGTTAACAGTATAATTTCATGTTCGATAAACAATATGAGATGATACTTTAGTACAAAATGATACGTATGTACAAAAAAATCGTGTCCATTGTGTGCCCCGCAGTGCGTAGAGTAATATCAGGCCATCAGATTCACATTATATGTTGACAGAATAACTCAAGAAAATTTTGAAGTTTCATATGTATGCCTCGAAACGTACCGAAAGTCAGTAATAATTCGAGGTTGATAAGTAATATTAGGTAGTCGTTATATTTTAAAGAATTGTGATCATTATTTTTCACACGGTGTCTATAATAGTATAAAATAATCAGATAGTGATAATATATTGATAGATTGAATGTCGAATATTCTGAATGGTCATTTGTAATACACGAAATGTATCGGAGGACCGTAATATTTCCGGGTTAATAAATAAGACTAGATCGACGTTATGTATTAAAAAGTTGTGTTTATTGTAATCAGCACGATGCGTAGAATGGTATGAGACCGTCAGATAATAAATTGACAGGATGCTGTTCGAAAATAGTAAATTGTCATATTTAACCACCGAAACGTACTGGAATACCGTAACAGTAGCGGGTGATAATTAGTATCAGACTGTCGTTATATATAAAAAGAATTATATTCATTGTGTACCGTGCAGTACGCTGAATAATATAATGCAGTCAAACTCAGAAAATATATTGATAGAATGAAAGTCAAACGTTTTGAGTGGTCATATGTCATCCCTGATCCGTACCGGAGGACCGATATTTTTCGGAGTCAATAAATAATATTAGAACGTCGTTATACATTAAATAGCTGTGTTCATTGTAAACGCTGCGATGCGAAGAATAATATAAGAGAAGCAGATCGAGATAATATTGACAGAATGAACGTCGAATACTTAGCTTTTTCATATGTAAGCCCTGAACGTTATCGGAGGACCGTAACACTACGGTGTCGATAAAGAATATCAGATAAAGATAAATATATCTTAAAAAATTTATTCATTGTGATCCCCGCGATACGTAGAATAATATAAGAACGTGAGATTCAGTTAATATAATATATAATAATAATATTAATCGGATGATTGTAGAATATTTTGAATGTTTATATGTAAACAGCGTATTCCTTCGGGGCTTGTGAATAAAAATGGATGGTCGTTATATACTAAAAAATTGAGTACATTGTATACCCCACGATGCATCGAATAATATAATACAATTAGATCGAGAAAATATGTTGTTAGATTAAATGTTGAATGTATTGAATGATCATATGTAGATCCCCGATAGGTACCGGAGGAACGTATAATTTCAGGGGTAATAAATAATACTAAATCGTTGTTTTATTTCAAAAAATTGTGTGCATTATAATTCCCACGATACGTGAATAATATAAGATTATCAGAAGGAGATAATCTATTTAAAGAATGAACGTAAAATGTTTTGAATTATCATATGTATTTCCCGATATCTACGGGGGTAACGTATTATTTCGGGAAAATAAATATCGGAACGTCGTTATATTTTGAAAAGTTATATTTATTATGGTACCCGCAATGCGTATAATAATATATGAACATCAGAGTTAATCTATGGATAAAGCGATTGTAGTATACCACGAATAACCTTACGTAAGCCCCGAATAGTACCGGAGTAGCGTATAATTTCGAATGCAATAAATTAAACTAAATAGCTGTTTTTGTAAAGAAATTGTTTTTAAAGTGACCGCCGTCATGCGTAGAATAATATAAAATTATCAGTGTGAGATAATCTACTGGTCGAGAGAATGTAGAATATTTTCAATGATCATACGTAAGCCCCGTTGCATAACGGAAGAGCATATTATTCCGGGGACCATAAGACTTCCTAAATCGTAGTTTTATATTAAAAAATTGCGTTCGTCGTGATTCCCGCGGTGCGACCATACGAAGATATATAATAATATTAAAGATATATCCCGCGGTGCGTTTACATATGAAGACCATCCGAGTGATATAATCTAATGATAGAAATAATGTAGAATATTTTGAATGATCATATGTAAGCTCCGGTACTTACCGGAAGATCGTATTATTTCGGGGACGAAAAATAATATTGGATTGTGGTTATATATATGAAAAAATTGTCTTGATTGCTTCCCAGTGATGTGTAAAATAATATAAGACCATTAGATAGAGATAATATATTGATAGAATGGATGAGGAATATTTAGAATGAGAATATTTAGAATATTATCGCGATCTGATCTTATATTTTTCTACACATCACGGGTATCAAAATGAAAATTTTTTAAATATAAAACAACGATTTAGTATCATCTCTCGTTTCCGAAATTATACGCACCTCCGGCACAGATCGGGCTTACATGTACTCATTCAAAGTATTCTACATTCATTGTATTAATATATTACCTCAATCTGATCGTCTTTCATTATTCTGCGAATCGCGAGGATCATAACCAACACAATTTTTTAATATTCAGCGATGATCCAGTATTATTTATAATTATCGAAGTAATTACGCTCCTCCGCTAATGATCGGGGCTTACATATGATCATTCTTAAAATTCTACATTAATTCTGTCAATACATTATCTCGATCTGATGGTCTTATATTATTTTACTCATCGCGGATCATTCAAAATGTTTTACATTTATTCTATATATTCTCTCGATCTGATGCCCTTATATTATTCTGCGCTTCGCGAGTCTTAAAACGAAAAAATTTTGTAATAAAAACAACTATTTATTATTTTTTTATCGTCCACGAAGTGGTATGCTTCTCCGGTACGGATCTGGGCTTCCGTATGGTCATTCAAATAATTCTATGTCGATTCTATCAATTTCTTATTCTGATCTGAGCGTCTTACCTTAATTTTACGCATCACGGGTTCACTGTTAACAAATTGCTTAATACAAAATAATGGTTTAGTCTTATATCTATAATTTGAAGCAGTTTTATATTAAATGATTTAGTATTGTCTATCATCCTCGAAATTATACGCAACTCTGATAATTATCGGGGAATACATATGGTCATTCAAAGTAATCTACATTAACTCTTTCAATAGATTACGTCCGTCTGATGGACTTTTGTTATTCTATCCATCGCTGTGATCATAATGAACTCAATTTTTTAATATGAAACAACGATTCAGTATTAATTATTGTCCCCGAAATAATAAGCTCTTCCGGTACGAATCAGGTCATGCATACGATCATTCAAAATATTCTACATTCATACTATCATTAGATTATCTCCCACTGATTTTCTTGTATCATTTTCCGCATGTCAGGGATCACAATGAACACAGTTCTTTGATATAAAACATCGATTTAGTATTAATCAGTACGTATCCTTCGGTACGTATCGGTGCTTACATATGACAATTAAATGTATTCTACATTCATTCCTACGTCAGTTCTACATCAATATATCATCACGATCTGACTGTCTTACACCGGATTTTACGCACCGGGGGTGTCAAAACGAACTAAACGATTTTTTAATACAGACCGAATACATCGATTTAATATTATTTGTCGTCTCCGAAATAATACGCTCCTCCTGAATGGATCGGGGAATTCATATGATAATTCAAAGTATACCTTCCTCACTATATCAATAGAGAATCTCCCTCTGATTTTCTTACATCTTTACGCATTAAATGGATTGCAATGAACATAGCATTTAATATAAAACAATGATTTAAACATATTTATCGCCCCCGAAATAGTATGCTCCTCCGGTAAGGATCGGGGCTTACGGGTGATAAAACAAAATTTTCTATATTCACTCTATCAATATATTATTTTGATCTGATGTTCTAATATTATTCTGCGCATTGAGAGTATCCAAATAAATACATTCTTTAATACAAAGCAACGTTTTAGTATTATTTTTTGTCCATGAATTTATACGCTCCCTAAGTAAGTGTTGCTGTTTATATATTATAAATATTCTGCATTCACTCTATCAATCAATAATCACACGCTGATGATCCTATATTCTACGCATTGCGGGGATTTCAGTGAGTGCAATTTTTGGACACAAAACAACGATTCAGTGTTATCCATCGCCCCGAAAACATACGTTCCTCCTGTACGGATCGGGGCTTACATATGATAATTTATGATATTCTACATTTACTCTATCAACAGATTATCTCTCTCTGCTTATACGATTATGCGCATCCTGGGTTCATAATAAACACAATTTTTTAATTTAAAAGTATGATTTGATTTTATTTATCGTCCCTGAATTAACTGCTACTCCCGTGCAGTTCAGAGCTTATATATGGTCATTCAAAATATTCTTCATTCATTCTATCAATCTCCCTCTGATATTCTTATATTATTCTACGCATCGCGGGGTGAATAGTCAACTCAATTTTTTAATATAAAACAACGATTCAATCTTATTTATCACCACCGTAATAATACGATCCGGTACGGATCGAGTCTTACATGTGATCATTCAAAACAACCTACACTCATTCTGCTAATATATTATCTCGATTTGGTAGTCTTATTTTACGCATCGCACTTATCAAAATGAACTAATTTTTTTATGTAAATCCACGATTTAATTTTATTTATCGTTTCGAAAATATACCCTACACTTCGGTGCTTATATATAAACATTCAAAATAACCTACATTCATTCTATCAATATATTTTCTCGATTCAACGGTCTTAAATTATTCTATACAACGCAGGTGTCAAAAGGAAAAATTTTTTTTATAAAACAACGATTTATTATTATTCATCATCGCCGAAGCATATCGCTCCTCCGGTACGTATCGCGTCTTACATATGCTTATTCACGGTATTCTACATTCATTCTACCAATATATTATCTCTTTCTGATGGTCTTATAGTATCACGCATCGCGTGGTTCAAAACGAACACTTCTTTTTAATATATAATGACGGGCATAAAAAAAAAATTTATTTATTTTCCTCGAATTCATGCGATATTCCGATACGGATCGTGGCTTATATGTTAGTTCAAAATATTCTACATTCATTCTATCAATAGATTACCTCACTCAGACGGTCCTATACTATTCTACATATTCTATTCGTGGGGATCAAAATTATCGCAGTATATAGAACGATGACCCTGTTTTTTTATTTTATTTATTGTTTATCTATCATCTTCGAAATTATACATTGTTATTGTTCGGTGTTTATGGCACATGATAAATAATAATATTATACAATATTGACTCTATAAATAGATTACTTATAACTGATTTTCTTTTAATATTTTGCGCATTGCGGTTACCAAGATGAACAATTTTTTTATCATCAAACAACGATTTAGTACTATTTATCGTTCTCAGAATAATACGTTCCTCCGGAACGGATTGGCTTACATATAATTAATCAAAATATTCTATATTCACACCATCAATTATTTATGCCATTCTGATTGTATTATGTTATTCTACGCATCGCAGGATTAACAATGAATACCATATTTTTGCACAAACGTATTATCTATTATTATTTATCGTACCTGAAATATTACGGATTTCCGGAACATTGTATGAGATTTAAATAGAGCAATTCAATATTTTCTACACTAATTCTATCAATATGTATTATCGATTTTATGGTCTTATATTATTCTACGCATCGCGGGGTTCAGAAAAAACACAATATTCTTGTACACAATGTTCGTCTACTACTATTTCGATCCTGAAGCGTAAAGAATTTCGTACAGGAAATGAGGTTTACAAGTGACAAATCAAAATTTTCCATATACTTTCATTTCGGTTTTATTATTTTATATTATCCTAGGCCTTGCATAAATCACAATTGGAAACTTTTTTTTGTACATAAATGTCATTTAATATTATTTATCAAGCATGAATTTTTACGGATTCCGAGACGTGGAATGAGGTTTACTTACGTCATTTCAAAATATTTCACATTTATTCTGTCAATATCATCGAATTTAAGTCCTAATATTATTCTACGCATCATGGCTTTGACAGCCAACAACTTTCTTTTGTACAAAAATGTCATCTATATTTATACAGCCTTACACGATACATAGTTCTGGTGCGTGGAGTGACGTTTTCATACAGTAATTCCAAATTTTCTACATTCATTCTGTTAAATCGCATACGGATTTTATGACCTTATATTATTCGATGCATCGCTGGGTTCGCAATGAGCATCATAGTTTTGTACTAAAATTTCATCTCACGTTATTTACCGCAACTCAATTATTACGTTGTGCCGTTACATGGCGTTTAAATAAGATAATCCAAAATTTTCCCATTCACTTTATCCATATACATCGTCGATTTCGTGGTCATAGTTTATAGCACGCATCGCGATTTTCATCATTCCTTTGTACATAAATATCATCCAACTAATTTATCGTGCGTGAAACACTGCATTATTTCGGAAAGTGGAGTGAGCTTTACACATGTCCCACCAAATTTTCCACATTCAATCTGTCAATATATCGTATCGATTTTATGGTATTATGTTATTCTGCGCATTCCGGATTTCTCGAACATTCCTTTTTGTACATAGATGAAATCTAATGTTATTTATTGGTCTGATACGTTACTGTGTTCCGGTATGTGGAATGATGTTTTACATATGGATATTTTACATATGAAAATTCAAAATTTTCCTCATTCATTTTGACTATATATCATTTAGATCTGGTGGTTTTACATTCTCCTACGCATGGAGGAGTTCGCTACGAAAACAGTCTTTTGATATACAGCAGTGGTCTAAAGTAGGGTAGTTATCGATCCTGAAATATTAAACTGTTTTGGGACGTGGAATAAGATTTACATATGCTATTTAGAAATCTGGACATTCACCGTATTAATAAATTGTATCCTTATGATGATGGTCTTATATTATCATATAGATCGCGGTGTTCCCTACAAAAGAAACTTATTTAAATATATAACAATGGTCTACCAATATTTTATTGTTAAACCATGAAATATTATGATTCACAGTATCAATAAATTATATCGTTCTAGTAGACTTATATTATATCGTTCTAGTAGACTTATATTATACTACGCATCGCCGGGATCACCATCGACACAATACTTTAATATATTATTACGTTCTAGGATTATTTATCGTCCGTGAAGTATTATTTACCTCAGTTACGGTGCGGGGTTTACATATGACCTTTCAAAATTTTCGACATTAACTCCGTCAATATATCATATCGATAAGTTTTTATATTGCTCTATGTATGTCCAGGTTCTCTACTAACGGAATTTTGTAATATATAACGACAATCATATTTTACTATTAGACCCTTAAATATTTCAGTGCTCCTAGTACTATTCTACGCATCACGGGATTCACAATGTCCACCATTTCTTTGGACATAAGTATCATTTAATATTATCTATCGCGCCTGGTGTTTTACGGAGTACAGCAACGTGGATTGTTGCGAACATATGTCAATTAAATATTTCCCAAATTCATTCTACCAATATACCATATCGATTTAAATGCGGTTATATTATTCTACTCATTTCGAGATCAGCAATGAACGCAATTTTTTGTTCGTGAGCAACATTTAATATTATTTATCGAGCCTGGAGTATGACGGATTTCCGATACGAGGTATGAGGTTTACATATTGATATTCAAATTTTTCAACACTCATTACATTTTGGCAATACGTCATAACGGTTTTGAGTCGAATACTACGCAGGGGTTTACAAAGACCACCGTTGTTTTACATACATATCATCTAATATTATCTGTCACCTCTGAAATATTACAGAGTATAGAAACGTGCAATGTTTTCTACATATATCAACTCAAAATTTTCCAGATCTATTCCGTTTTGTACCATATGTATCAGGTTTATTGTCTTATATTAATCTATGCATTGTGGGATTCGCAATGAACGCCATTTCATAAATAGCATCTAATATTATTTACGCGACTCAATTTTTACGGATGTCCGGTACGTGAAATGAGGTTTAAATTAACCATTCGAAATTTTCCACATTCATTCTGTCAATATATCATTTCGGTTTCATGGCTTAATAATGTTCTTCGCATCACGGGGTTCACAATGAGCACCATTTCTTTGTATGTAATTAACACTTATTATTTTCAGACGCGCCTGAATTATTATGGAGTGCAGCAACGTGAAATGTTGTTCACTTATGTTAATTCAAAATTTTTAACATTCGTTCTGTCAATATACCATAACGATATTATGGTCTTGTTTTAATTCACTTATCGCAGAGATCGCAATGTACACAATTCTTCTGCACATAAATATGATCTTATAATATTTATGGATTCTGAAATGCAACAGTGTTCCGATACGTGGCATGAGGTCTACATATGAATATTCAACATCATATACATATATTTCAACTTCTCATATAGACTTTATGGTCTTATATTATTATACGCTTCGCGGTCTTCACAATAAATTCCATTTTTTTATAAATATCCTCTAATACTGTTAATTGTGCCTGTAATATTACGTGGTTACGGTACGTGGAATAAGGCTTACACATGAATTAAAGTTTACAATTCGAAATTATACAAATTTATTTTGTTAACAAATCATATCGATTTTATGTCCTAATAACATTCCACGCATCACGGTGACCATAATGATCACCATTTCAATATACATAAACATCATCTAATATTATCTATTGCGCCTAAAATATTACGGAGTACAGCAAATTGAAATGTTGACATATGTCAATTCAAAATTTTCCACATCCGTGCTGTCAATATACCGTAACGATTATATAGTCTTACATCATTTCATGCATTGCGGGATTCGCAATGAACGCTATGTTCGTGTTCTTAAATATCCTCTTATATTATTCATGTTTCTGCTGTGTCACGGACTTCCGGTTCGTGGAATGAAGTTTACATACGGGCATTCAAAGTTTTACACATGCATTTGTTCCTAAACATAATTTAATATTATTTAACCAGCCCGAAATATTACGGTACGTTGAAGTTTACATTTGACCATTCAATCCGTCAATATAACACATTGATTTCATCTCCTAATAATATTCTACGCATCACGGAGTTCAGAGGGATCATCATTTTTTTTACATTAATATCATATAGTATTATCCTTTGCGCCTGTATTATTAAGGAGTACAGCAACTTGGAATGTTGTTTACATATATCACTTCAAAATATTCCACATTCATTCTGTCATTATAGTAAATCGATTTCATTGTATAATATTTTTCTACCCATAGCGGTATTCGTAATGAAGACCGTACCTCTAGTATTATTTAACGAGACTGATTACGGATATGTGGTACCAGGTTTACATATGACTATTAAAAATTTTTCACATACATTATGTCAATATATCATACCAATCTTATGGTTTTTCATTATTCCGTTCATCGCGGGTTGATGAACTCATTGTCTTTGTACATAAATATAGTTTAATAAAATTTATTGAGTCTGAAATACTCACATCCGGTACACAGAATAAGTTTTACATGTGTCTATTCAAAAATTTACTGGGTTCACAATAACCATCATTTCTTTGTACAAAATATCACCTAATACAATCTGTATCACCTAAATCGTTACGGAGTACAGTAACGTGGAAATTTGGCTTCATATCTGAATTCAAAATTTCCCACATTCATTCCGTCAATATACCATGTCGATTTTATTGCCTTACATTAATCTACGCATTACGAGGTTCGCAATGAACACCATTCTTTTGTTTGTAAATATCATCTAGTGTTATCTATCGCTCTTGAAATAAGATAGAGTACAGCAACGTGGAATGTAGTTTACATTTGTCAATAAATAATTTCCAACTTTCATTCTGTCAATATACTATATCGATTTTATTGTATTTGTAAACACTTATCAGTTCCTGAAGACCGTAATACATCAGCGTCGGTATATAAATTTTGATAATATATTAGTAGAGACAAATACTGTTCATTGTACATTCCGCGATGCCCAGTAGAATGTAGACAATCAAATCGACAAGATATATAGGAGGAACGAACGTCGAAGCCATTGATTCGTCATATGAAAGTAACTATCAGTAGCGGAGGATTGTAATAATTCAGGGTTGATAAATAAGGAGAGATGATATATATATAGAGACGAATGGTTTTCATTGTAAATCTGCGATGCGTAGAATTATTTGAGACCATTAGGTCGATATGATGCATTAACGGAGTGAGTCTCAAAAATATTGATTTGTCACGTATCAGCATATACCGGAGGACTATAATATTTCAGGTTAGATAAGTAAAATTATATGGTATTTATCTAGAAAATATTGGTGTTCAGTGTTTGTAATCCCTATGATGCGTAGAATAATATATGACCATCAGATCGATACAAATTATTGAAAGAGTGTACTTCGAAAATTTTGATTCGTCATATGTAAGTACTTATCAGTGCTGAGGGACGTTAATATTGCAGGATCGATAAATGAATCTGGATTACACATATAGATAGAGGAATGAGATGCTTGTGAACCTCGCGATGCGCAGAATGTAAGACCATTAAACCGATATGATAGTCGAAAGCATTGATTGGTCATACGTAAACAACTATGCGTGCCAGAGGACCGTCATCATTTCAAGGTCGATGTATAAAGTTAGATGATATTGATGTAGAGGAGAATGGTGTCCATTGTGATGCACGCGACGCGTAGAATAGTATAATATCAGATATAATAATATAATAGTATAATATCAGATCGATACGATGTACTGACAGATTGAATGTCGACAATTTTGATACGTCATGTATAATCACCTGTTAGTGCTGGATAACAATAATATAATAATCGTGGTCGTCAAATTATTATGTAGAAAAATTATTATGTAGAAAAGTATGGTCTACATTGTGACGTAGGCGTTGAATAAGAAAGCATCATATACCGACAGATTGTCGAATACTTTGATGCGTCATGTGTAAGCACCAATCTGTGCAGGAGGACCGTAATATTACAGGGTCTACAAATAAAACCAGATGATATTTGTGTAAAAAATAATTGTACTCATTGTGATTCCCGCGAAGCGTAGTATAATACAATACCGTCATCTCGGTATGATACACTGATGGATTGAATTTCGAAAACTTTGGTACACCATATGTAATTCTGTATCGGAGACGGTGGACCGTAATATTTGAGGCTCGGTAAATAAATTCAGATGATGTTTATGTAGAAAGGAATGGTGTTGGTTACGAACCTCGTCTTACATGGAATAAAAGACCATAAAATCGATATGATGTATAGATGGAATTGATGTCGAATGTATTGAGTCCTGCAGTAAGCACCTGCAAGTGTCGGAAGATAGTAGTATCTCAAGGTTGATAAATAAAGTTAGATGACATTTAGAAATGGATGGTGTCCATTGTGATCCTAGCGAAGTGTAGAATAATATAAGGCAATCAGGTAGATATGATATACAGACAGAATGCAATGCGAAAATTTTGATCATATTGTTGCATGTATCAGTTCCGGAGAATTGTAATAATTCAGGGTCGATAAATTAAATCAGATGATGTTTATGTAGTAAAGAATATTGTACACTGCGATCATTGCGATGCATATAACATATGAGACCATCAGAACGATATGATGTATTGATAAAATGTATGTCGAAAGGTTTGATTCGGCATATGTAAGCACTCATCGGTGTCGGAGGATCCTACTATATGAGGGTCGATAAATAAAATTGGATGATTTTATATTGAAAAGAATAGTGTCCATTTTGATCATCGCGAAGCTAAGGAAATACAAGACATCAGGTCTACATGACATATTGACTGGGTAAATGTTGTAACATTGTTTCGTCATAAGCAGCTACCACTGCCAGAGGACCGTAGCACTTCGATGAATTAAGTTAGATGAAGTCTATAAATTAAATAATTGTGTTCACTGGGATCCCGGATATAACGGAAAAATGATCCTCGAATATTTTGACGTGACATATGTAATCACCTACCTGTGCCGGTGGAACGCAATATTTCAGAGACTGTAAAGGTAGAGAATATTTATGTATGAAAGAAAGATGTGAATACTTGCGAAGAAATATTCACATCTTGAAGAAATATTATAGAATCATATAAGGCAGTTAGTTCAATATACTAAATCGACAGATTGAATGTCGATAATTTTGGTGCTGCATATGTAAGCAGAGGTTAGTGCACCGTAATATTTCAGAGTCGATGAATAAAATTAGATGATATTTCCATAGAGAAGAATGGTGTTCAATGTTATCCCCGCCATGCGTATAATTGTATAAGACTACCAGACTTATATGATATGCTGAGAAATAATGTCGAAAGTTCTGATTCATCATATGTAAGTACCTACGGGTGTCGAAGGAACTTAATGTATCAGGGTCGTAAATAAAGTTGGATGACAATGACGTAGAAATGATTGGTGTTAATTGTGATCCCCACTATGCGTAGTATAATATAAGTCAGTCAGATCGATATGATGCATGACATAATCAATGTTGAAGACTTCGATATGTCATATGTAAGCACCTATCACTGCCGGAGGTCTGTAATACTTCGATATATAATGTTAGATGATATTTATTTAGAAAGTAATGATATTCATTGAGATCCCCGCCATTTGCAGAATAATATAATTCCACCAGTTCGATATGTTATATAGCCAGAGAGAATTTCGAAAACTTTTATTCGTCATATGTAAGCCACAATTAGTTGCGATGGACCGTAATGTTTCATGGTCGATGAATAATGTTAGTTGAATTTCAGGCACAGAGAAGAGGTATTCATTGTGGCACCCGGGATGCTTAAAATAATATAAGACAGAGAGGTCGATTTGATATTTTGACATAATGAATGTCGAATTTTGATACGTCATATGTAAGCACACATCATATTCGGAAGACCGTAGTATTAAGGGTCGATGTATAAAATCAGATGATATTTATCTAGAAAAGACAAGTGCTCATTGTGAACCTCCCGACGCGAAGAATAATGTACGACGATCAGAACGAAATGATATAATTACGGAATATATGTCGAAAGTAGCGATTCATCATATGCAAGAACGTATCAGTGCCAGTGGACGTTAATAAATCAGAGTCGAAGTATAAAATTAGATAATAGTTATGTGAGAAAGAATAGTGTTCATTGCGATAACCGCGATGCCTAGAATAATATAAGACCATCTGGTCAATGTGACAGAATGTGTATATTGACAGAATTAATGTCAAAAATTTTGAATATTCTATGTTAGCAACTATCAATAACGGAGGACCGACAGGTTTCTGTATCGATTGATAAAATCAGATGATGTTCATGTAGAGAAGAATGGTGTCTATTTTGAATTCCGCGATGATTACAATAAATTAAGACATTCAGATCGTTATGATATACTGTCTGAAAGATGTCGAAACCAATCATACGTCACATGTAAGCACCTATAAGTACCGCGGGACCGGTACTTAAAAATATTTCGGGGTCGATAAATTAATTTAGATAATATTTATGTTCAAAATAATTGTATTGAGTATGTTGAGATCCTCGCGAAGCGTGTAAAGATATAAGGCCTTCACTCCGATATGATATACTGAAAACAGGACAGAATGAGTATCGAAAGTTTTGATTCTCCATATGTTAGAACCTATCAGTGCTGGAGGCATGTAATGTATTAGGGATGATAAATAAAATTAGATGATATTTATATAGAAAAGAGTAGTTTCTTTTGCCGAGGTGCGAAGAAACATATAAGGCTATCAGATAGATGATATGTATTGACAGATTGACTGCCGAAAACTTTGATGCTTCCAATGTAATCCTCTATCGGTGCTGGAGGACCGCAATATGTCATGATCGAGAAATAAAATTAGATGATATTATGTTGAAAACAATAGTGATCATTGTGATTTCCACGATGCGCAGAATGATACAGAAACACCACGTTGCTATGATAATTTGACAGAATGATTGTAAAATTTTGATTCGCCATATGTACGCAACTGTTAGCGCAGGAGGATCATAATATTACTGGGACGATGAATAACATTAGATTACATGTACTGAAGAATAATGATCAATGTGATCCTTGCGATGCTTAGAATTAAATAAGACCATCAGGTAGATGTGTAGAGCATGAAGACTAAAACCTTAATTCGTCATATGTAAGCACATACCAGTTCCTGAGGATCGTAACATTTCAGGGCCGAAGGATAAAGTTAGATAATGTTTATGTAGTAAAGAATGGTTTTCATTGTGAATCCCGCAAAGCATAGGTCATATAAGGGGACCAGTTTGATAAGATGTATCGACAAAGTGAATGTCGAAAATTTTGATGTGACGAAAGTAATCCCCAAATATTGCCGGAGGATAGCAATACGTCAGAGTCGATAAATAAAATCAGATGATGTTATATATAAAAGATTGGTGTACATTTGATCCTCACGATGCGTAGAATAATACAGGGTCATCAGATCAGTATGATGTTCTGACAGAATGAATATCGAAAATTTTTATTCGTAATATATATAAAACTGTCAGTGCGCGAGAAACGTAATATTCCTGGAAAAATGAATAAAATTAGATTATTTTTATGTAGTGAAGAATGATGTTCATTGCGATCCCCGCGTTGCCTAGAATTATATAATGCCAGCAGGTTTGTATGAAATATTGACAGTATATTGACAAAAATTTTCATTCGTCATGTGTATTCGTCATATATAATGCCGGTGGACCGTATCAGTTCAGGGTCGTTGTATAATGTTAGATGATATTTATATAAAGAAGAATAGTGTCCATTATGATCACCGCGATGCCTATAATAATATGAGACCGTCAGATCGATTTGATATATTGACCTTGTGATTGTCGCGAATTTTTATTCGTCATTTGAAAGCTTCTGTCAGTGTTGAGTACCGTAATACTTCAGGGTTGATATATAAAATTGGATGACATTTATGTGAGAAAAGTATGTTATTCATTGTAACCCAAGCGATGCGAGGTGTAAGAGACCATCAGATCGATATGGTACATTGACAAACTGAATATCGAAATGATTGATTCATCAGGTGTAAACAATTATTAGTGCAGAAAGACCGAAATTCTTCAGGGTTGATAAAAAAATTAGATGATATTTCTATAGAAAAGAATTGTGTTCGTTGTGATCCCCGAAATGTGTAGAATGAAATAAGCCAATTAGGACGATATTATATACTGATAGAATGAATGTCGAAAGTTTTGATTAGTCATATGTATGTATCTATCAGTGCTGGAAGACCGTAATATTTCAGTGACGATAAATCATGATATTTATGCAGAAAGGAATGGTGTACGTTGTGGTGCAAGCGATGCGCAGGATAACGTATCACAATCAGTTAAATGTGTTATACTGGCAGCAAGGATGTTGAATGTTTTGATACTTCATTTGTTAGTACCTGTCAATGACGGAAGTACTTAATATTTCAGCGTCGATAAATACATTAGCTTGAAATTTATGTAGAAAGGAATGATATTCACGTGATTCCCGCGATGCGTAGAATAAAATAAGACCATTAGATCTACATGATATTCTGACAGAATAAATGTTGATAATTTTGATTCGCAATATGTAAGCACTTGCCCTTGACGGAGGACCATAGCATTTCAGGGTCGATAAATAAAGTTAGCTAATATTTATATATAACGGAAGGATGTTCATTGTGAACTCCGCGATGCGCAGAATAATGTGAGACCTTAAGATCGGTATAATACTAGCAAATTGAATGTCGAATGCCTTGACTCTTCACAGGAAACCTCTATCAGAGTTGCAGGACCGTAATACTTCGGGGTCGATAAATAAAATTAAATGATATTTATGTAGAAATGAATGGAGTATATTGTGATTCCCGCAATGCGTAGAATAGTATGTAGCTATCAGTATAATATAATCTACTGACAGATTGAATGACTAAAATTTAAAAGCGTCACTTATATACCCTACAGTCCCAGAGGACCGTTATATTTCAGGGTCGATTAATAAAATGTGATTCAGGGTCGATAAATAAAATATGATATTCATGTAGAAAGGAATGATGCTTATTGTGATTCCCGCGATTTGTTGAATATTATTAGGCCATAGAATCGATATGATATATTGACAGGATGAATGAGTAAAATTTTGGATGGTTATATTCAAGCATTACTACACGTACCGAATCACAGTATCATTTCTGGTTGATAAAAACTAAATGACATTTGTGTACAAAAAGAATGGTGTTATATATGAACTCCGTGATGCGTAGAGTACTACGGTAGTAGAGTACTACGGTAGTAGTATTGGAGTATTAAAATCGCTATAATTTATTGGCAGAATGATTGTGCAAATATCGATGTCTGACACGTTACTCCCATTTCACGCACCCGAAATCTATAATCTGTCAGACTAGGTAGATGACATAAGACAATATTTATGTACAAGAAAATCGTATACTTTGTGTATTCCGCGATGTGAAGAATAATGTAGGACCATAAAAAATAGATACTATATGTATGCAGAATGTATGTGGAAAATTTTTAATATTCTTTGTTGCCTCATACCACGTACAAGAACTCTGTTTTACTTCAGGTTCGATTAATACTGTTAGATAAAGTCCGTGAACAAGTAAATTCAGTTCATTGTAAACCTCGCGATGCGTAAATTAAATAAGTCCATATAAGCGAATTCATTCATTCTGCTGGCAGAATGTGTGTGGAATATATTGAGTGGACATATCTAAACCACATTCCCTGGAACTCAGAAATTATTCATGCTCGATAAATATTAGATGTTCTTTATGTACAAAAAAATGTGTTCGTTGCGTAGAATATATAGAACCAAAAATGTGGTATGATGTATTGATAGAGTGAATGTGAAAATTTGCACAAATTTGATACACTATGATGTGTCATATCTAGATCTCAATCCACGTACCGGAAAATCGTAGTATATCCGGAACGATAATTATGAAAAAGAAGTAGTGTTCTTTTCGAACCCTAACGCGTAGAATAATATAAGGGACTGAATTTTATGCGATATGCAGTCAGAATTAATAGAATGGATTATTAGGAATGGTCATATCTATACTTCATTCCTCGTTCCGGGAGGACATCGACTTGTTTCAGGTCCGATAAATATCATTAGATTATATCTATATACAAGTAAATGGTATTCATTGTGAACACCGCGACGTGTACAATAGTATGGGAAAATGAAGTATGTATAGACAAAAATTGAAAAAATGAAATTGGAAAACCTTAAATAAACGTACGTAAACCTCGTGCAACGTCCGGGAAACTGTAATTTCTCAGGCTCCATAAATAATATTATGTCATATTTATACCAAAAAATGGCGTGAACGCAGCGATGCGTAGAATAATATAAGCCAAAGAATCAATATGATATGACGTCAGATTGAAGATGGAAAATTTTGAAGAGACATATGTAAACTTCATTCCACGTTCCGGATCTTCGTAATATTTTAGACTATATAAATGTAATTAAATGATACTTGTGGAGTAAAAAATTGTGTCCATTGTTAAACCCGCGATGCGAAGAATAATATAAGGCAATAGTACGATATTTTGACATAATGAATGTGGGAAATTTTGAACTTCTATTTATACACTTAATTCCACATACTGGAATTATCAGGCCCGATAAATAATATTAGATGATACTTATGTATAAAAAATGTTTCCTATTGTGAACTGCGCAAAGCGCAGAATAATATAAGACCCTAATATCGATATTTTATATTGACAGAATAAATGTGGGATATTTTGAAGTGTCATATAAAACTTCGTTCCACGAACTACGTAATATTTCGTATTTATGATATTAGATGATATTTATGTATAAAAAAATTGATCTAATTGTGAAACCCACTTAGAATAATATAGGGACGTAAAATCGGTATGATATTTTGACAGAATAAATGTCTATTTATCCTCGTTGGAGGATAATGTGCAAACCTCATTCCACGTACCGGAAGTACGCAACACTTCGGCTCGATAAATAAAATTAGATGACAATTTTGTCCGAAAAAATGGTATTCGTGGGGAACCCGGCGATGTACAGAATAATATAAGAACATGAAATCTGTATGATATATTGACAGAAAAAATGTGCAAAATTTCTACGTGTCACGTGTGAACTTAATTCCGTACGGGAACAGCGTAAAGTTTCAAGCTCGATAAACAATATTAGATGATATTTGTGTACAAAAAATTGTTTTAATCGTGAATCCCACGATGCGCAGAGTATTACAGGAGTTTGAAACCGATATTATATATTGGCAGAATTATTGTGGAAAATTTAGAAGGGTCAACCTCATTCAACGTACAGGAAATCGGTAATACTTCAGGTTCGTAAAATAATGTTAAATGATATTTACGAACAAAGAAATGGCGTTCATTGCGAATACCGCAATGCGAAGAATAAGACAATAAAATCCAAATGGTATATTGTCTGATTGAATGAGAAGAATTTTGTACAGAAACATGTAAACAACATTCCAAGTTGCCGCACTCCTTGATACATCTGGAGGTACAGATTGTATTAAGACATTTATGTACAGGGAAATGGAGGTGACTGTAAATCCCGTGATTCGGAGAATTATTTATTTGGATTTATTTGGCCATAAATTGATGTAATTATTTGACAGTATGGATGTGGAAATTCCGATTCGACATGTGCAATCCCACACAGTCTACTCCAATATATCTGTCTTAATAGAAAATATTGGATAATATTTTGTACAAAGATGTGGTGGTCATTATGAAAACCGTGATGCGTAGAATATTAATAGGTCATGTAATTGATACGAAATATTGACAGTATGACTGTGAAAAAATTTGTATGGTTAAATGAAAACCTCATTCCATATACTAGAAATCCGTATATCAGGATACATAGATAATTTTTGATGATCTATACGAACAAAAAAATGCTATTCATTGCGCATCGTGCAATGTGTGGAATAATAGACAATAAAATCGATATGGCATATTGACAGATAGAATTTGGAAAAAATTGAATGTCATATATGAACAGCATTCCACGCTGTTGTACTCCGTCATATTTTAGGTTCGATAGATAAAATTAGATGATATTTATTTTCAAAAAAGTGGTGGTCATTGTAAACCCCGTAATGAGCAGATTATTACTAGGTCATAAAATCGATTTGATATATAAGCAGAATGATTGTGGAATATTTCAGATGGTCATGTGTAAACGTCATACCGGAAATCGGTAATATTTATGATTCGTTAAATAATATAACATTAAATTTACGAACTAAAAATGACGTTCATTGCGAATCCCGCGATGCGTAGAATTATGTAAGACAATGAAACATATATGGTTTATAGACAGAATAAATGTGGAAAATATAATTTGATACATGTAAACTACATTCCACGCTGCTGTACTTCGTAAAATTTGAGGCACGATCCATAATATTAGATGAAATGCATGTACATAGAAATTGTGGTCAATGAGAACACCGTGATGCGTAGAATATTATTAGGCCATAAAATCGATCAAATATATTGACAGAAAGAATGTGGAAAATTTTGAATGGTCATATGTAAACATCATTTCTGGAATCGGAAATCCACGGTAATTCATTTTGAATGAATAACATTAGACGATTTTTACATAGAAAAAGGTGGCGTTCAATTCGATGCCCGCGATAAGTAGGATAACGTAAAACATAAAGTCGACATGATATATTGCCAGAATCACTGTGGAAATATTAGTATGTCTATATATATATACTTAAATCCACCTACCGGAATTCGGCATATACACGGCAGGTGATATAGTATTAAATGATATTTAAGAACAAAAAAAGTTGCGTTCTTTGCGAATCTCGCAATGCGGAGTATAATAAAAGATAATAAAATCGATATGGGATAATAATAGAATGAATGTGAAAAATATAACTGACATATGTAAACAACAAGACACGTTTCTGTCCTCCGCAATATTTCAGGCGCGATAGAGAGTATTAGATGATATCTATGTACAAAGAAATGGTGATCTCCTTGATGCGCAGAATAAATTAGACCACAAAATCTATGTTATACATTGACAGAACGAATGTGGATAATATTGAATTATCATAAGTAAACCACATTCCACGTACCGTAATATTTCAGACACTTTAAATAGTATTAGATAACACTTAAGAATGAAAAATATCGATTTTTGCGAATTACACTAGCATATAATAATATAAGACAATAAAGTCGATACGGTGTATTGAGAGAATGAAAGTGGAAATGTGGAAATATGCGAATTGACATATGAAAACAACAGACCACATTGCTGTACTCCGTAATATTTTAGGCGCGATAGATAATATTTGATGATATTTATGTACAAAGAAATGATGGTCGTTGTGAACTCTGTGATGCATAGGATGTTATTAGACCACAAAGCCGATATGAAATATAGACAGAATGAATGTAGTTAATTTTGTACGGTCATAGGTAAACTTCATTCCACGTACCAGATTTTTGTAATGTATCAGGATCGTGAAATAATATTAGATGATATTTACAAACTAAAATATGGCGTTTGTTGCGAATCCCGCAATGCGTAGAATAATGTAAGACCATAAAATTGAAATAGTATGATGACAGAATGGATGTAGAAAATTTTGAATGGACATTAAATATTATTCCACGATCATGTATTCCGTAACATTTCAGTAGCTATAAATAATATTTGAAGATATTTATTTACGAGAAATAGTCTTCACTGTGAATCCCGCGTTGCGTAGAATTGTATAAGATAATAATAAGATAATAAAATTGTATAAGAATTGTATAAGAATTGTATAAGATAATAAAATCGATATGATATCTTGACAGAATGAATGCGGAAACTTTTGAAAAGTTATATGTGTTCTTCCACGTACTTGAAATCCGTAATATTTCATGCTCGATAACTAAGATTAGTTGATATTTGTGTACGAAGAAATGGTTTATATTGTGAACCTCGCAATGCGTTGAATATTACAAGGCTCTAAAATTGATATATTGATAATTGATATATTGACAGCACAAATTTCCGAAAAAATTGTCACATGTAAATCCCTGTCCAAAGACAGAACACCGAAAAATTGCAGGCTCTACAAAAATATTAAATGTAATTTAGCAATTAAAGATATTCATGGCAAATCCTGCAAAGCGTAAAATCATGTAAGACAATTTAATCGAAATGGCATATTAACAGTAAGGGGAGTTGTGAACTGACATATGAAGGCAACATTTGCCGTTGCTGAAATCCGTAATATTTCTGGCGCGATAGATAACATTAGATGATACTTATGTACAAAGAAATGGTGTTCATTGCGAGTTCCACATTGCGTAGAATGATGAAGGACCATAAAATCGCTACGAAGTATTGTCAGAATGACTATTGATAAAGTTGTATGGTTATACATAAACCTCATTTCAAGACCCGGAATTCTGATTATTCGTTATATAATATGACATAATATTTGCGAACAGAGAAATGGCTTGATGGCTAATAAGGGAGGAAGTTCCTCGATCTGATGTCTAACAGCAAATAACGTTTCTCGACCTTATGTCTTACATCGAATTACGATTCTCGTCCTTGTCTCTATTTGAAGGTCATTTCTCGGTCTGATGACTAACATCGAAAAGCGATTCCTGTTCTGGTGTTTTAATATCTAAGAACGTTCTCCGGCCTGATTACATTAATCGAAGGAATTTTCTCAGCCTGATGGCTAACACTCAAGGAAGTACGTTTCCTAGCCTGATGCTCAATATCGAAGAACGTTCCTTGGACGGATAGCTAACATCGCAGGAAGTATCTTGGGTTGACGGCTATTATCGTTTTAGGATCCTCAGTCTGCTTGATAACATGGAAGGACGTTTCTCGGCTAACATCTATGAACGTAAATCGACCAGATGGCTCACATCAAAGTACGTTTTTTCGCTAGATGGCTAACTACGAAGGAATATTTTCGGCTTGAATGCTAACATCGATGGAAGTTTTTCGGCGTGATAGCTATAACAAAGTTCATTACTCGGCCTGATGGCTAGCTTTGAAGTATGCTTCTCGGCCTGATGACGATCTTTGAGGGACGTTTCTCGTCATGATGCCTTTCACATGAGAAATTTTCTCGTCCTGATGTCCAAAATCGAAGGTCGTTATTCGGTTTGATTGCTAATATCAAAGTACGTTCTCGGCCTTATGGCCACAATCTAAGACCTTTTCTTGGTTTGAAGGCTAACGTCGAAGTACGTTATCCGGTAAGAACGTTAAAAACGAAGTTCCTTTCACGGGCTGATGGCTAATATCAATGTTAGTTTCTCGTCTTGATGGCTAACATCGATGTACCTTTCTCGGTACCATGGCTAACATCGGAGTAAGATATTCGGCTTGATCGCGAAATTCGAATATCGTTACTAGCCCAGAATGTTGAAGTCGGAGGATATTGCACTGCCTGAAACCTAACATCGAATATCGTTTCACGAACAATTGTCTAACATCGAAGTTCCTTTCTCTGATGTCTAACATGGAATTTAGCTTTTCGGCCTGGTGGCTAACATCGAAGTTTGTTTCCCGTCTTGATAGCTATCTTCGAAAGAGTTGTCTCGACCTAATTGCTATTTAAGTTAGTAGTATGTTTCCCGTCCTGACGGCTAACATGAAAAACGTACTTCGAAGCTAGTCATCAGGCCAAAAAACTACTTTTGATGATATTCGTCAGGGTAATATTCGCCGAGTAAAAACTTCGATTAGCCATCATCGAAGAAACGACCTTCCATTTTAGACATCATGCCGAGAAACGGAATTCAATGTCAGACTTCATTCCAGAAACATTCGATGTTAGACATCAAGGCAGGAAACGACGTCTGCTGTTAGCAGTCAGGCCGAGAAACGTTCTTCTGTCTGACATCAAACGTCCTTCAATGTTGGACATCAAGCCGAGAAATGCCCTTCGATGTTAGCCACTAGGCCGATAAACGTACATCGATGTTAAGAATCGGGCCTAGAATCTACACACGATTTTAACCATCAGACGAGAGACGTACTTCCATGTTAGCAGTCAGGCCGAGGAACGAACTGCGATGTTAGTCATCAGTCCGAGAGACGTACATCAATGTTATACATTAAGACGAGAAACTTCTTTCGACATTAGCTGTCAGGACGAGAAACGAAATTCGATGTTGGACACCTTGCCGCGTATCGTAGTTCGATGTTCGCCTAACGCCTGAGTATCTTTCTTTGGTCGTTAACAAGCAGGTAGGGTGAAGTCGGCCGATGTTAGCCATTACCCCAAAATTCGATGTTACTTATCATTCCAGGGAGCGTCCTACATGTCAGACAGCAGGCCGTGATGCAACATTCGATGATTGCTATCAGGTCGAGGAACGTACTACGATGTTAGCTATCAGGCGGAAAATCGTATTTCGATGTCAAAGAACATGCTGGTATCATAATTCGATATTAGCCAACATGCAGGGAAACTTACCCCGACCTTAGACGTCAGGCCGAGAAACGTCCTCCGATATTAGCCATCAGGTCGAGAGACATCCTTCGCTGATAGCCATCAGGACGAGTATCGCCATTCGATGTTTACCATCAGGCCGAGGAGTGTCATTCGATGTTTGACATCAGCACGGAAAACAACGTTCGATGTTAGATATCAGGCTGAGAAGTACATTCGATGTTACCCACCAGGCAAGGAAGCGGCCTTCGGTATTAGTTATATGGCCGAGAAACGATCTTAGGTGTTAGATATCATGCCGGGATGTTTCCTTCGATTTTAGTCGTCAACCCGAATAACTTACTTCTATGTTGGCCATTAGTCCGAGAAACTTACTTCGATGTTTGCAATTTGACCGAGAAACTTTAATCGGTGTTGTCTAACAGTGACATCAGGCCGAGAAGCGACGTTCTATGTTAGCCTTCAGTCAGAGAAATTTTTTTGGAAGTTAGCCATCAGAAATAATAACGTCCTAACGTATTAGCCATCAGGCCGGGAAATGTACTTCGATTTTGGCCATCAGTTGGGAAAATTCCCTCGATGATAGGCATAAGGCCTAGACACTTCTTTCGATGTTAGCCATCATGCCGATGAAGGTCTTTTGTTTTTAGCAATTAGGCGGAGGGACATATATCGTTGTTAACCGGCAGTCCTAGAAACGAAATTCAATTTTAGCTAACAGATAGAGAAAGGTCCTTCGATGTTAGCCATCGTGTTGAGAAAAGCCCTTCAATATTATTAGTTAGGAACGTACTTCGATATTTGCCGATGTCAGATTTCCGGCCGAGATTCTCCCCTCGTTGTCAGACATCAGACAAAGGATATTCCGTTTATGATATGCTTCAGGCCAAGAAACATGCTCGCATGTTAGACATCAGGGCGTAAAACGAACATTAGTCCTAGTATTAACGATCCATGTTAGCTGTCAGGCTGAGAAATGACATATTGTGTCAGACATCATGCCGAGATTCATACTAACTTGTGACGAATCGAAATTTTTGACATTCATTCTGACATTATGTCATATCGTACTGATTTTGGCTTATTCTACACATCGCGGGATGTATAATGAACACCATTTCTCTATACATATATATCATCAAACTCTATTTACCGATCATGAATTATTACGGTCCTACGGCACTGACTGGTGTTTACAAAGACAATGAAATCGATATGGTATATTGACTGAACGAAAGTGGAAAATTGTATAATGACAAGTGTAAACAACATTCCACGTTGCTGTACTCCGTATTACTTCAGGCGCGATAGATAAAACGAGATGATATTTACGAACAAAAGAATGGCGTTCATTGCGATTCCCGCAATGCATAAATTAATGTAAGGCAAGTAAATGGACATGGTATATTGACGTAAAGAATGTGGAAAATTTTGAATTCAGATATGAAAATAACATTCCTCGCTATACTCCGCAACGATTTAGGCGGAAGAGATAATATTAGATGATATTTTGTACAAAAATATGGTGGTCCTTATGGATGCAGTATATATTGAATGGTCATACTTAAAACTCATTCCGCGCACCGGAAATCCGTAATGTGTCAGTTCCGTCAAATAATATTTTATACTATTGACGAACAAAATACGGTATTCATTGTGAAACTGCTATGTGTAGAGGAATATTGGTCAATGAATTCGGTTTGCTATATTGACAAAATTAATGTGGAATGCTTTGAATTGATGTAAGTAAACGACATTCCATGTTGCTGTATTCCGTAATATTTCAGGCGCACTAAATGATACTATATGATATTAATGTAGAAAGTAGTGGTGGTCACTGTGAACCCCGTGGTGCGTAGAATACTCTTAGGCCATGAAAATTAATTTGTTATATTGACGCAATGAATGTGGAAAATATTGAATGTTCAAATGTAATCCTTCACGTACCGAAAACCCGTAGTATTTCATGCTTGTGAGATAATATTAAGTGATATTTAAGAACAAAAAATGGCATTCATTGTGTGTACCGCAATGTGTAGAATAAGACCGTAAAGTCGTTACAGAATATTGACGAGTGAGGAATATTTTGAATTGTCATGTAAACAACATTCCACGTTGCTGTACTCCGTAATAATTCAGGCGCGATAAATAACATTAGATGAGATTTATGTGTAAAGAAATGGTCATTATGAACCACGTGAACATGCGCAGAATATTGTTAGGACGTGAAATCGATATGATATACTATCAGACTGATTATTGTAAATATTGAATTGCCATATGTAAACTTCATTCCATGAACCGAACAGTAATATTTCAGGCAATTTAAATAGTATTAGAAGGTATTTACTTTGAAAAAAGAATGGTGTTCATTGCGAATCTCGTAATGTGGGGAATAATATGGGAGAATATAATCTATATTGTTCATTGACGGAATGACTGTTAAATTGTGAATTGAAGCATGTAATCAATATTCTACCTGAACTCCGTAATATTTCTGGCGCAACAAATATTATAATATGATATTTATGTCAAAGAAATGGTAGTCACTGTGATCCCGATGGTGATCACAATATTATTAGGCAATAAGATCTTTAAGATACGTTGACAGAATGCATGTGGGAAATTTTGAATGATCACATGTAAACCTCAATCCTCGGAAAGGAAATCCGTAATATTGCAGGCAAGTTGAAATATATTTAGATAATATTTGTGGTCAAAAGAATGGCGTTAATTGCGAATACCGTAATGCGTATAATTATTTTTGTCCATAAAATCTATATGGTATATTGACAGCATGATTGTGAAAAATTGTGCATTGGCGTATGTAAACAACATTCCACGTAATTTGATCTCCGTAATATGTCAGGCGCGATAGATAATATTAGATGATATTTATATATAATGAAATGGTGGTCATTATAAACCACGTGATGCGTAGAATATTATTAGGAATTGAAACCTATATGGTATATTGGGAGAGTGAAAGTGGAATATTTTGAACGACCATATGTAGACCTCATTCTACCTACAGAAAATTCGTATATTTTAGGCTCGCAACTAATTATTACATGATATTTACGAATAAAAGAAGCTGTTAATTGCAAATATCTCAAAGGGTAAAATAATTTAAGGCAATAGTAACGATATGGTATGTTTCCAGAAATAAGTGTGGAAAATTTGGAAGTGACGAATGTAAACAATATTAAATGTTGTTCTACTCCGTATTTCTGGCGCGGTAGATGATATTAGACGATATTTATGTACAAAGGAATGGTGTTCAGTGTGAATCCCGTGATGCCTAGAATATTATTAGGCCATAAGATCAATATGGTATGTCGGCAGAATGAATCTGGGAAACTTTGAATTGCCATATGTTAATCTCATTCCACGTATCGGAATTCCGTATGTCAGGGTCGTTAAATAGTATTAGGTGATATTTACGTACTAAAAAAATGGCTTTCACTGCGAATCTCGGAATGCGTGGATTAATGTAATACCATAAAATCTATATAGTTTATTGACGGAATGAATGTGGAATATTATTATTATTATTATTATTATTATGAGCTGTATATGTATACAAGATTTCACGCTGCTGTGCTCAGTAAAATTTCAGGCGTGATAGATAATATTAGATGATGCTTGTATTCAAAGAAATTGTAATAGTTGTGCAATTACTTGGAAATAATGTCGATATGATATATTGTAAGAATGAATGTGGGAAATTTTGAATTGTCATGTAAATCTCATTGCATGTACCTGAAATCCGTAACAGACCGTTTAGTTAAATAATATTATATGGTACTTACGAACAAATTTGGCATTTTTTGCGAATCCCGCAATGTGTAAAATAATATGAGACCATAAAATCGATTTTTTATTGTGACAAAAAGAATGAGGAAGTTTTTGAATACACAGAAGTAATCAAGATTAAAATTTGCAGTACTCCCTAACACTTCAAGCGGTATAGATATAATTAGATGATGTCTGTGCACAAAAAAATGGCGGTGATTATGGTAACCGTGATGCATAAAATATTATGAGGCCTTAAAATCGATATGATATATTAACGGAATGAATGTGGATAATTTTGAATTGTCATATGTAAATCTTATTTGACGTAATGGAACCACGTAATATTTCAGGCTCCATAAATTGTATTACTTAAGTGAAAAAGAAGCTGTGTTCATTGTGAATAGCGCGATGAGTATAATAATAAAAGTAAATAAATTCAATGTAAAATGTTCACAGAGTGTATGTGAAATATTTTGAAAATTTGTAAGTGAGCCTCATTCTACGTCTCGAAATCCGTAATATTTCCAGCTCGATATATAACATAAGATGATATCTATATAGAAAAATGGTTCTAATTGTAATCCATGCAAGGCTTGGGATAATATAAAAAAATAAAACCGATATGACAGGAAGTATATGTAAAAATTTTGATTGGCCACTTGTAACCCTCATTCCCTATACTTGAAATCCCTACAGCTCCAGGCCCGAAATACTAGAAGACGAACTTTATGTATCAAGAAATTGTGTCCTTTCCGCGAAGCGTTGAATAATATAAGACCATAAAATCGACAAGATATATTGACAGAATGTGTAGAAAATATTGAGATGCCTAATTTAAAACTCATTCCACGTTCCGGAACTCGGTAATATTTTAGGCAGAATAAATAACATTAGACAATATAGTACCAAAAAGTGGTGTTCATTGTGATCCCCGCATTAAGTAGAACAATGTAAGACAATCAGCTCCAGATAACACATTGATAAAATGAATGTAGACTATATTGAATTATCATATGTGAGCACTGATTCATGCCGGAGGAATGTATTATTTCGGGGACGATAAATAATATTGGATCGTCATTATATATTAATAATTTGTGTTCATTACGATCCTCGCGATGAGTACAATAGTATAAAAATATCAGAGTCGATCTATTGATAGAGTGATAGTTTGAATAGTTTGAATGACCATATGATAACCATTTTCGAAGAAGCGTATTACTTCGGGGGCGATAAATAATATTGGACCGTCGTATATATATAATATTCATTGAGACCACCGCGATGCGTAGGATAATATATGACCATCAGGGTGAGACAGTATGTATTGATAGAGTCAGTGCAGAATAATTTGAAAGGTTACATGTAAGCTCTGACACAGTAGGAGTGAATTAATTTGAGAACGATAAATAATTTTAGATCGTTTTCATATATCAAAAAATAGTTTCCATTGTAATGCCTGCGCTGCCTAGAATAATAAAACATCGTCAGAGGCAGATAATCAATTGACAGGCTGAATGTAGATTATTTTGTATGTCCATATGTAAGCCCCACACCCTACCGGAGGAGCGTATTCTTTCGGGGACAATAAATGATATTGGGTCGTTGTTACATATTAAAAAGAAGCGTTCATTGTGAACCCGGCGTTAGGTAGAATAATATATGAACACCAGAGGGAGATAATCCTTTGATAGAATAAATACTCAATTCTTTGAACGACGTAGAATAGAGTGATCAAAGAGTGATAATTTAGTGAATGTGAAATATTTTGAATTATTGTATTTAATCACCGCTCCGTAACGGAAAAGCGTACTATTTCGATGAAAATAAATAATATTGTATCGTATATATATTTTTAGAATACTTATTCATTGTGATCCCCGCGATGCGTAGAATAATATAAGATCATCAGATCGAGATAATATACTGATACGGTGAATGTCGAGATTTCTCAACGGCCATATGTAAACTTCAGTCCGCGAACCGCAACACCGTAATACTTGAGGTTCGGTGTATAATATTACATCGTAGTTGTATTATAGAAAAATTTTGATCATAGTGATTCCAGCTATGCGTATAGTGATATAACACCAACAGATCTAAATGATATATTGTTAGAGTGATGCGTATAGTGATATAACATCAACAGATCTAAATGATATATTGTTAGAATGATTGTCGAATATTATGGACGGTCACATATAACACCGAACCCTACGGAAGGACCGTAATGCCATGGTCGGTAGATAATAAAAGAACATTGTCATGTATACTAAATTTTGAAATAGTGAAGCCCAAAATGCGCAGAACAAAATAACTTCAGATTAATATTATTTCACAATACGATGAATGTCGAGATTTTAAACTGAGCATATGTGAATCTCATTCCACGTAGCGGGACAACAACGTATCACTTCAGCGTTGATATTTTGTATTAGATCGCCATTATATATCAAAAAATGTGTTCATAGAGTATCCAGCCATGCGTAGAATTATACTAGACAATCAGATATAGATAATATTTTGATACGGTGAAGGTCGACTATTTTCAAAGAGAATATGAAAACTGCATTCCAAATACCGGAACACAGTAATGTTTCAGGGCCGACAAATATTATTAGTTCCTAGTTACATATTAAAAAATTGTGACCATGGTGATTACAGCGATGCGCAAAATAATATAAGATGACCAGGTTGATATGATATGTTGACAGAATGAATGTCGGAAACGTTGAACGGGTACATATAAACTCCGAAACGTACCGGAGGACAGTTATGCTTCATGGTAGTTAATAAATCGTCGTTATATTGAAAAATTATTTTCCTACAGATCCCTACGATGCGTTGGATAATAAAAAACTATTAAATCCAGATAACATAGTGAAACGGAAGTTGTAAAAAATTTTCAAGCAGCATCATATGTGAACCTTATCCCAGAATATTTATGGTCGACAATAACTGTAGATTGTTGTTAGGTATTAAAAAATTCAGTTCGTAGTGAGGCCAGTGATGAGTAGAACAGGACCATCAAATTGAGATAATACATTGATACGCTGAATGTAGAGAATTTTAAAGGATCATGTTAAATCTAATTCTACATAACAGTACACCGTAATAACTCAGAGTAGATAAATAATAATAGTTTGTCATCATATATTAAAAAATTGTGCTCTAATGATCACCGCTATGCGTAGAATAATATAAGACCATCAGATCGATATGATATATTGACAGAATGAATATCGACAATTTTGAATTGTCACATGTAATCCCCGAAGGGTAACGGATGACTGAAACATTTCACGGTAGATAAATATCATAGTTATATATAAAACATTGTTTTCATAGAAAACACCTCATTGTGTGGAATGATATAAGACTATCAGCTAGATATGATATATTGACTGAAAAATTGACGAAAATTCTAAACAGCAACATGTAAATCCCGATCTGTAACTATAGACAGTAACATGCTATGGCTAAAAATAATATTAGATAGTCGTTATATTAAATAATTGCGTTCATAGTAATCGCCGAAATGCGTAGAATAACACAAGGCCTTCAGATCGATATGAAATATTCAAAGAATATTTGTCGAAAATTTTGGATATTCACATGTACCGAAACTTACAGGACGACCGTAATAGTTCTGGGTTGATAAATAGTAATAGATGACCGTTATATACTAAAGAATTGTGTTCACAGAAACATAGGCGATGCGCAGAATTATATAAGAATAACTAATCGACATAATATACTGACACTGTGATTGTCGAGTATTTTCAAGGAACATGTGTAAACCCCATTTCGTATCAGAACAACGTAATATTTCATGGTCGATCAATAGCATTTGATCGTCTATATATACATTAAAACGTTGGGTCGCTAGTGATCACAACGTTGCATAGAACAATGTAAGACCATAAAATCTGTAGGATATATTGACAGAATGAATGTGGAAAATTTTGAATATACATATGTAAACTTCATTCCACGAACAGGAAATCCGTTACTTTTCAGGTTCATTAAATAATATTAGATGATAATTGCGAACAAAAATTCGCGTTCATTGCGTATCCAACAATGCGTATCAAACAAAGCAAGCAAGTCAAATCTATATAGTACCTACACAGAATAAATGTTGAATATTTTGAATTGTTAATGTATAGACAACATTCCACATTGTTGTACTCAATATTATCAGGCACAATTGATAATATTAGATGTTATTTATGTGGTAAAGAAATGGTGGTCATTGAAGTCCCCGTGATACGTAGAACATTATTATGCCATAAAACTAAAATGATATGTTAACAGAATGAATGTGGAAATTTTTGAATGGTTATAAATAAACTATTTCTTCTAAGTAAAGTATTTCTCGTAACGGAAATCCGAATATTTTTTAGCACCTTAAATAGTGTTTTAACTTTTCGTTGGTTGCGAATTCCGCAATGCGTAGAATAATACAAGATTATAAAGTCGATATAGTATATTTACAGAACGTATATGAAAAATTTTTAATGACTTAATCATACTTAAACCTGATTCCACTTAAGGGAAATCCGTAATATTCCAGCCTCGTTAAATTATTTTAGATGATATTTACGAACAAAAGAATTGCACGAATTCCGAATCTGGCAATGTGTAGAATAATATTCGACAACAGAATTGATATGATATATTGTCATAATGAACGTGGAAAATTTTGATTCCAAATATTTAGACAACATTCTACGTTGCCGTACTTCGTAATATTTCAGGCTCTATAGATAATTTTAGATGATAATTATGTATAAAGAAATGGTGGTCATTGTGAACACGATGTATGAAATATTATTAGGCAATAACATCGATTTGAGATGTTGACGGTATGAATATGGAAAATTTTGAATGGTCATATGTATTTATCATTTCACTTAACGGAAATCCTTTATATTTCAGTCTCGTTGAATAATATTTATAAGATGATAATTACGAACAAAAAAATTTTTTTCATTGCGAATTCCGCTATACGTAAAATAACAATATAAGACAATAAAATAAATACTATATATTGACAGAATATAAGTGGAAATTTTGAATTGACATGTGTAAACTGTATTCCACTTTGCGAAACTCCGTAATATTTCAGGCGCGGTATATAGTATAAATGACATTGTGATGCGTAGAGTATTATTAGGCCATAAAATCGATATGAAATTTTGATAGATTGAATGTGGAAAATTTTAAATTGTCACATGTAAACTTGATTCCACTTACCAAAATTGCAGAATATTTCAGGCTCGTTAAATAATATTAGATGATTTACAAACAGAAAAATGGAGAACATTGCGAATCCCGCAATGTATAGAATAATACTCAATGACAAATTTGAAATGTTATATTATCGTAATGAATGTAGACAGCTTTGAATTTACATATGTAAACAACCATCAACGTTGCTGCCCGTGACGTTGCAGGCGCTGTAGATAATATTAAATGATATTTATGTACAAAGAAGTGACGGTCATTGTGAAAAACGCGATGCTTATATGAATATTATTAGTCTATAATATCCATATGAAATGTTGACAATATGCATGTGGAAAATTTTGAAGTGTCATATTTCAATCTTATTACACGAATCGCAGCCCCGTAATGATTCACGATTAATAACATATGTTTATATTTTTGTTCTAAAGAATGGTGTTCATTATAAATTCCGTAATGCGTACCATAATATAAGACTATATAATGGATATGATATATTGAGAAAATGAATGTGAATTATTTGGAGTGATGAGATGTAGATCTCATTTCACAAACGGAAATTCGTTTAATTTCTGCCTTGATAATTAATATTAGATAATATTTATGTTCAAAAAAAAAGGTCTTCATTGCGAATTTCATAAGGGTCCGCCATAGTGTCGATGTCATATTGACAGAATGAACGTTGAAATCTTTGAATGGATATATGAAAATTTTGTTCCACTTGCCGGAAACCCGTAATGATTCAGGCACGATAAATAATATTTCATGACATTTTTGTACATAAGAATGGTGTTGTGATCCCCGGGGTAATATAAGAGCATTAAATCGATGATAAATTGTCAGCATGAATGTGGAAAATTTTGAAGAATCATATGAAAACCTCGTGCTACTTATTGAAAATCCGTAATATTTCAGAATCGATAAAAAGTGTTAGATGATATTTATGTGTAAAACAGTGGTGCTCAATGTGAATTCCGCGTTGCGTGAATTGCTTTTATGACCACAAAACCAATATGATATTTTCACAGAGTATTCAAATTCAAAATTTCAAATGTTCATTTTACGTATCGAGACCATAAAGTAGATATGATATATTCACTAAATGAATGTGGGAAATGTTATACGATGTAAATGAATATATATTGGCAAGCTTCAATACAATTACTGGAACCCCGTAATAAGCTCGATAAATAACATTACATGATATTTATACACAAAAAAATGGTTCTTAATGTGATCTCCGCATTACGTAGAATTATATAAGACGTTAAAATCAATATGATATATGGACAGAATGCGTGCAGAGAATTTTGAACTGACAAACGTAAACATTTTGGTCGCGATAAGTAATAATAGATATTTGTGTACAAAAAATTGTATCCACCGTAAACAGCGCCATGCGTGAAATAAAGCAATACGATAAAATATATATGATATCTTGACAGAATAATTATGGAAAATTTTGAATGGTCAAATGTAAACCTCTTTCCACGTAGTGGAACTAAATTACGTTTTAGATTTGACAAATTCTGTTACTTGACGTTTATGAACAAATATGGTGTTCATTGTGAACCCAGCTATGCGCAAGTTAATGTAAGGCTATAATGTCGGTATTATATATTGACAGAAGAAATGCGGAACTTTTTGAATGGCCATATGTAAACTTCATTCCACGTATTGGAAAACTGTAATATTTCAGGTGTAATCAATAGTATTAGATGATATTTATGAAAACATAAATATTTATGAAAAATATTGTTCACTGCGAACCGCGCAATGCGTAGAATATTATAAGACCATAAAATTGATGTGATGTATTGCCAGAATCATTGTGGAAAAATTGAATGGCCAAATGAATACATCAATCATCGTTCCAGAAATCCATAATTTAACAGGATAGATAAATATTGTTAATTGATATTTATTTCCGAAAAAATAAAGTTCCTTGAGAACCCTGCGTTGCGTAGAATTGTATAGGCCATAAATTTAATATGATGTGTGAACAGAATAATAGTGGAGAGTACTGATGTTTCATATGTAAACCTCATGCCTCCTACCGCTATTCCGTAAAATGTACAGCTAAATTAATAATATTAAATGATGTCTATATACAAAAGAAATTTGGAAAATATGAACCGCCCGATACGTGAAATATTGTAAGATCATAAAACCGATACTAATTACTGACAGAATGAGCGTAGAAAATTTTGAAGTTTCATATGTAAACCTCATTCCATGAACAGGAAATCAGTAACATTTCTAGCTCTATAAATTTTTATGACATTTATGTAAAAAAAGTGTTCATTGTGATTCCCAGGATGCGTATAATAATAAACGTTAATAAATACGATGTGAAATATTTACAGAATGAATGTGGAAAATTTTGGAGCGCCATAAGTAAACCTCATTCCACTTCGCGGACTCCGTAATGTTTCAAGCTTGATAAATAGTATTAGATCATACGTATGTAAAAAAACAAGGCTTCCAGTTTTGATCCCTGCAATGCCTAGGATAATATAAAGAAAAAGATATGACTGAAAGTATGTGGAGAAAAATTTGGTTAGGAATTGTAAACATCTTTCCCCGTAATAGAAATCATTAACGCTTCAGGCTCGATGAAAGATAGAGGAAGTTTATGAACAAAAATTGTGTTCATTGTGATCCGCGCGGTACTTAGAATAGTATAAGACAAACAGATTGAAATAATATATTGACAGGGTGAATGTCGAAAATTCTGAATAGTGATATGACCCGAACAGTAAAGGGGACACTAATATTTCGGGAACAATAAGTAATATCTGTTCGTCGTTATATATTAAAAATTTGTGTGTGAAACCAGCGATGCGTAGAATAATATATGATCATAAGATCAAAATAATGTAATGATGGAATGAATGTTGGTATCCTTGAGTTGTCAAATTTGAGCCCGAGCGAATCCTATGACCGTAATACATCGGGGACCTTAAAAATTGCTGTCTTTAAATATTGAAAGGTTGCATTCCCCATTGTTCCCCGCTACGTGTCGAATATTATAAGACTATCATATCGGGATAATATTTTAACAGAATTAATACCGAAAATTTTGAATGACAGTGGTGAGCACCGAATCGTACCAGAGGGCCGTAATAAATCGAGATATATAAATAATACTAGTCAGTCGTTCTATATCAGAAAGTTGTGTTCATTGTGATCCACGCAATGCGTCTAATAATATACAAATAAAAAATTAAGTTTGAATAACCGTATGTAATCCCCGATCCGTATTAGAGAATTGTATTGTTTCGGGAAAATTAATAACACTGAATCGTTGTTTTCTATTAAAGAATTTGTTCATTTTGATATCCGCGATGCGTTGAATAATATAAGACAATCAGTTCGAGGTAATATATTGCTAGAATAAATGTAGAATATTTTGAATGATCATATGTCGACAATTACTCAAAGAGGGTATCATTTTGGAGACAATAAATAATACTGAATCGTTGTCTTACGTTAAAAAATTTGATGTACGCGATGCGTAGAATATTATAAGACAGTCAGATGGAGATAATATATTGATATAATGAATGTAGAATATTTTCAATAATCATATGTAAACCCCAATACGACCCAGGGGAGCGTATTATTTCGGGAACGACAAATAAGATTGGATCGACGTTGTAAATTAAAAAATTGTGATCGTTTTGATCCCCGCGAAGCGTCGATTGATATGAGACCACAAGAGGGAGATGATTTATCTACAGCATGAATATAGAATACTTTGAATGATCGTATGTAAGCCCCAAAACATACCGGATAAGCGTATTATTTCGGGAACAATAAATAATGGCTAATCTTCGTTTTATATTAAAAAATTGTACCCATTCTGATCCCCACGATACGTAGAATAATGTAAGACCAACAGGTCAAGATAATATACTGATCGAATGAATGTAGAATGTTTTGAATGAGCATATGTAAGCCTCGTTCAGTAGCGGATTAGCGTAACATTTCGGGGAAGTTGATACTAAATCGTTGTTTTATATTAAGAAATTTGTTCATTTAGTACGCGATGCGTAGATCATTATAAGACCATCAGATTGAAATAACATACCCAAAGAACAGATGTAAAATATTTTGAATGACCATACGTAAGCCCCGATATGTAACGGGGGAGTGTATTATTTCGAGGACTACAAGTAATACTAAATCGTTGTTTCATATTAAAAAATATTTGATCCGCGCGATGCGTAGGATGATAAGAGACCATCAGAACAATATAATATATTGATAGATTGAATGTTGAATATTTTCAACGAACTTACGTAAGCTTCGATCCGTACCGGAGAGGCGTATTATTTCGGGAATGTTCAATATTAATTAATCGTTATTTTATAAAAGAAAATTTTTTTATTTTGATACACTCAGTGTGCAGAATAATATAAGACAATCAAATCGAGATAGTCAATTTATAAAATGAATGTAGAATGTTTCGAATGAGCATGTGTAAACATCAATCTGTGCCGGAAGTGAGTATAATTTCGGGGATGATAAATAACATTAAATCGTCTTTTGCACAAAAAAGTTGGTTCGTTTCGTGCGTTGCGTAGAATAACACAGGACCATCAGATCTATATAATATATTGACAGAATGAATGAAGAATATTTTGAATTATCATATGCAAGCCCAGACAAGAACCGGAGTGTATGATTTCGGGGGCGATAAATAAAATTGGATTGTCGTTTTTTATTAAAAAATTGTGTTTCTTGCGAACCCGCGATACGTAGAATTTTATAATACCATCAGAGGTAGATAATCTATTAATAGGGCTAATGTACAATATTTTGAATGTCCATGTGTTAGCCACGAAACGTACCACAGGAGCGTATTACTACATATTACAGACGAGGTCTATAAATAATACTATATTGTAATATCAAAATTATTAGTATAGTTATATTTTTAGTTACTTTTATTTTTAATAGATGGCCCGTTTGCTGGAGATGCGTGAACGAAAAGTATGAATGTGATGTGAGAAGTACAGCGTTGGCGTTGAGCGCTTTTCTTTTTTGAAAAAAGGAGAGAGTCGTGAGAGTTGTAAAACAGCGTTGAATGAGTGTG